>PISX010006771.1:0-94328 GCA_004024625.1 Mellivora capensis | reverse complement strand
TGAATTGTTTAAGTTCTTCTTTGATCTCCTGGTTGATCCACACATTCTTAAGCAAGGTGATCTTTAGCTTCCAGGTGTTTGAATACCTTCCAAACTTTTCCTTGTGGTTGAGCTCCAGTTTCAAAGCATTGTGATCTGAGAATATGCAGGGAATAATCTCAATCTTTTGGTATCGGCTGAGTCCTGATTTGTGACCCAGTATGTGGTCTATTCTGGAGAAGGTTCCATGTCGGAACCACTTACTTTTATCAAAGCTTACTATCACTGTTTTTCTTGGAGGGCAATTTACTTAAAGGGTGAGCTGGTACTATTTGTCACTCCACAGTCAGTTTTACAAGGTATTATTGATGTTTTCTGAAACCTTTACTGCAGTTATACTGAAGATTGGAAAGACCAAACAAAATTATCCTCTGCACACAAGAGCACATGCTCTGACCCACTTTAATTAATCCATCCTAGTTCAAGTAGAAACAATGAAACATTTTACCACCATCTTTTCTCCCAGAAATCTGAGGATATTTTGGCTATATAAAACATTTATGTTAACTGAAATATCTACTGCATATAGAAAGTGAAGACAGCAAAAATGGCATCTACCAATTTTCTCATAATATCTGCGAATAACTGGAAGAAAGTTTTCTAATGTAAAGATGTTAATTTTCTGTGTAGATGAACATGGTCCCCTTGGGAAGGTAAAATAGATAAGACCTCTTGAGAAATTTATAGAAGCTTTAAGGCCGTGAAATTCTACTCAGGTTGCCTGGCTCCACTTGCCCTATAAAATGGGATGCTCATGTTATTTTTCTCCTGCCTAGAGACTTGATACTCATTATTTCACATCTACATATGTTTTAGAAGATGCAGAGGCCAGTGAAATTACTAAACCTTTTTCAGCGAAATTACTAAGTTATTTAGTTATATTTAATAAATTAATATTAACTTAAAATGACATTAAACTTTATTTGAAATTTATGTACATTTGGCGCCAAAAGATTTGTAAAAATGTAACAAATTAAGAAGAATTGATAAGGGGCACCTGGGAGGTTCCATCGGTTAAGCATCTGCCTTTGGCTCCGGTCGTGATCCCAGGGTCATGAGACCAAGTCCCATATTAGGCTCTCTGCTCAGCGGAAAGCCTGCTTCTCCCTCTCCTTCTGCCTGCCATTATGCCTACTTGTGATCTCTCTCTCTGTCAAATAAATAAATAAAAATTTTAAAATGAAATAAAATGAATAAAAGTAAAAAGAATTGATAAGGCAGAGTCTGGGAAGATCCAGGTTTTGGAAGTCCTAAAGCTTTTTTAAAATAGGGGGAATTTTGTTTTGTTTTGTTTTGTTTTTTAAAAATTTTTATTTATTTATTTGACAGAGAGAGATCACAGTAGACAGAGAGGCAGGCAGAGAGAGAGAGAGGGAAGCAGGCTCCCTGCTGAGCAGAGAGCCTGATGCGGGACTCGATCCCAGGACTCTGAGATCATGACCTGAGCCAAAGGCAGCGGCTTAACCCACTGAGCCACCCAGGCACCCAAATAAGGGGAATTTTGTAAGAAATAGTGAAACTATATTAGAAGTGGAGAGGAAGATTCATTTAGGATGCGAATAATCACAAAAGGAGCAAACTGTAAAAAAGGTGACAAATACAAACATCATCAAATCCTGAAAAATAACAAGGGCTTTATTAATGGACTCCCTGACATATCCTTTGTGATGCTTTTTATAGACAAGCTGTTGGTTCTGTCGGTTTCAATCCTCTTTTCTCCCTCTCTGTTCAGGTAAGTCTGGTGTGGGGCGTCGTAGGAGCTGCTCTCCCTGCAGCAAGCCCTGCTCTTCTGTGTCCTGACACCGATGAGTCATGGAGTGGGCGGCCTGAGAATTCCTGCAAGCCATTCATTCCCACACCAGGATAACCAGCAATAGCTATACTTGGAAATTACTGCAAACTACATAAATGTATTCTGCTCAACCTAAACTAAATAAATACTCCCAATTCAACTTCCATTTTGGCTGGATCCCAAAACTGCCTGCAGCAAACACAAAGGAAAGTGTGATGGAGGGAAAATTAGAATGGAAAGAAACAGTACAATTAAACTATTGTGATTAAAATATATTACTTCTGAAAATTTTACAAACAAATGATTAATGGGATAGGCTAGGACCTCTACCAAGGCAAGTGAAAGGCCCTGAAAAGCTTACGCTTCACTGAGTCAGGTAAAACCTCATCTGCGGAAAAGAATCCATCCCCATCGGGCACCTGGGTGGCTCAGTGGGTTAAAGCCTCTGCCTTCAGCTCAGGTCAGATCTCAGGGTCCTGGGATCGAGCCCCCATATCGGACTCTCTGCTCAGCAGGGAGCCTGCTTCCCCCTCTCTCTCTGCCTGCTGCTCTGCCTACTTGTGATACCTCTCTCTCTGTGTCAAGTAAATAAATAAAAAAAAAAAAAATCTTTGAAAAAAAAAAAAAAGAATCCATCCCCATCAAAAAGGACTACCTCTGCTGTCAAACACACGCAGTGTTTTCTTCTAGATGGATTCATGTGGACAGCACCAATGGGATAGAGAAAGGAGACACTGTTCAGGAAGCATATGACAGGTGGCTGAACGAGGAATAAGATGGGTTTATTACCTGTGGATTCAGGGATCAAATGTGTTGCCTCAGTCAACTTCTACCTCCTGATACCCCTGCTGTTTTATGATCAGTCATGGATAATGTTGCCATCCATGAATGAGTGTGGCTGGAAAAAAAAAAAAAAATCAATGGCATGTTTCCCACACGTGTGTGGCCAGGGCTTCCCCTGTGAGGTTGCCTCTGTTTCTTGGAGCCTTGTTGAGAAGATTCACCTCCTGGGCCTCATGATGTCAGAAACACCCTTCCATGGTCTCCTCCAAACTGCCACAACTTCCCCCTGCCAGGGACATGTCTTAAAGTGTTTTTTTAGCATTTATTTTTGGAAACCACTCCTGAGTTCAAGGAGAAACCAATCCAAAATGGCCACGGCAAGACTGGGTGGAGATGCAGCTTGCATGGGCCACGAGCTACACGTCAGAGGGAGTTTAAGAAGCATTTCTCAGGCATCTACTCTGGGCCATCATCTGCATTGGCACCAGAGTGAAAACCCACGTTGCCTAAGACACATTTGCCATCATTAAACTCCACATTCTATGAGGACAGAGGCTCATCCAAAATAGACGGTATTTATGAGGACAAGGGATGATCACAGATAATTTTCATAGAAAATGATGGAGTTCAAGACCAAGAAGTGCACAGGGAGTTGCCTAGTAACTCAGTTGTTCTGCTGGGAATCACTCCTGACGTTTGGCTACCGGGGGCCTAGGAAAGGCCTTGATGAGATTATTAAGAAAATTGGATGTGACATCTGTGGGCTGTTTAAACCCCATCCACTCCAGTGAAGCCAAAGAAATGTCTCCCAGATCACTTTGTGGTCACTCTAGGAGCTTTTTGCTCTCTGATCCTAGTAGGAAAATCACAGCAAGTCATGATGCCTGACCTCTCAACCTATCAGTTCCTTCCCAGAGCTTCACCGATGGCTTCTCTATGTGCTAAATGACAGTGGAAACAGGTCAAGAGAGGCCTCTCATTTTCTCAGCAAAAGGGTTTTGGTTCCATCCTATGTATGCAAAATGCCTTGATCTCTCATAAGAGAGAGATGGCAAGCCCCTACTAGGATCAGCAGCCATCATGAGTGTGACATTTGGCTAAAAGTCCCAAGTGTAGAGTCCTACAGGAAAGCTATGTCACAGTGCTCAATAAAATAGATATGCTTGTTTAAGGTATGTTTCACCCTTCTCCCACCTGCCTTCCTCTGATGTATTAAAATATGCATCTCTGCAACTAAACCCATGAGGTGAAATGAGAAAGCTGCACACATTTTTGAGTGGCTATTGTGTCCCAGGTACTGTTGGTCTAGATGTTTGGAAACACCAGAGAATAAAACAAAGAGCCCCTCGCTGAGCCCCACTCCAGAATCGGGGTGGGGAGAAAACAAACCATAAACAGTAAAACTAGCAATAAGCAAATTATCAAGTGTGTTAGAAGATGGTAAGTAGTACAGAAAAAGAAAAAAAAAAAAAACAATGGACAAGGGGAACTAGGGGAGGACATAGGGAAAAGCTGAGCTATGGTTTTAAGTAGGTCGATCAGGAGAGGGAAACATTACTAAGGAGGACCTATTTGAGAAAGGGGCACCTTGTGAGTCATGTGGACATTTGGGGTGTGGGTATGTCCTAGGCAAGGGAAAAACAATGCAAAGGCCTTTAGACAGGAGCGCATCCAAGCATTCAAGGAGCAGCAAAGAAGGTAGCAAGGTACCCTCCCCCACCCCAGTGAAAAAGAAGCAGCATAGTAGTGCTAGCAGTTGAGCTGTGTCTTTCCAAAATTCATATGCAGAGGTCCTACCTCCCAGTACCTCACAATGTGACCTTATTTGGAACTAGAGGCAATGCAGATGTAATTAATTAAAATGACTCACACTGGAATAGGGCAGGCCCCGAGTCCAGTAGGACTAATGTCCTTATAAAAAGGGGAAATTTGGACACAGACACACAAGGAGAACACAGTGTGAAGACTGGAGTGACACAGCCACCAACCAAGAAACCACCAGAAGCCAGGAGACAAGTCTGGAACAGAGCCTCCTTTAGTGCCTTCTGAGGGAAGGAGTACAGCCCTGCCGACAGCTTGGTCTGAGACTTCCAGCTCCCAAACTGTGAGATAATAGGTTTCCGTTGTTCAAGACACTCAGTTTGTGTCACTGTGTTATGGCAACCCTAGCAAATTAACAATAGGCAATTAGGTCGGAGAGAGAGTGAGGATCAGATGATAAAGTGTTTTCACACAAGGACTTGGGATGAAGAGTCAGGACAGCATTTTCAGCAGAGGATTATATGATGTGCTCAAAGCCTGAGTTCTGGAGCACTCCAACTTTAAGAAGTCTCAGGAAAGGGGAGAAATGGCAAAGAGGCTGGTTAAGAGTCACCGGTAAAGCAGGAGAAAAACTAGGAGAATGTACAGCAGGGAAAGCTCCTGGTGCTTTTCCAACTAAGACCATGGCCAGATGGTGTTGGAAGAGCAGCTCACTGTCAGTGGCTTAGGGACCATCGCTGAAGAGGGAAGACAGAGAAGTCCATCAACGTCTTCAAAAGCACGCACAAGCCTGCTGAAGCGTTAAAAAAAAAAAAAAAATCAACCAATCAATCAATCTCCTAAGTTAACGGGGTTCATCATGGTTAGTAGAGTTTTTAGACTTCTTAAAATTCACACATTATTTATCAGAAGAAAAAAAATAGAAGGTCAGTGGTAATATCTGGTCTCATTGTATGTAGGACTTCTGCTTGTGCTGAACAGAATTACTTCGAAACACTAAGCAGAGAGTTATAAAGTGATTCAGAATACCAAAGATCTCAGAATCTAGTTTAGATTCATTTAGGGCAATGAAAACGGCTTAATTCACTCAACTCCAACGGCTCCTAATATCTGTCACACAGGTTCTTACGAGGGAATCTGTAACCCCACTTCAGGGCATTTTCCCCGCTGCCCTAACTCCTCAAATACATGGCCTCACACAAAGGGGAGATTCCTAAAAATACCACAGTCCTAAACTGACCAAAGGAGGTGACTGTATGTCAATCCTGAAATCTCCTATTGACAGACACACAGAACAATTTAAATAATCCCAGCTCCTGTCATTTAAGAGCCTCAGGATATAGGGACACCTGAGTGGCTCAGTTAAGTATATGCCTTCAGCTCAGGTCATGGGATCAAGCCCTGCATCCAGCTCCCTGCGGGGAGCCTGCTTCTCCCTCTCCTCCTGGCTCATGATTTCTGTTGCTATCTCTGTGTCTTTCTCTCAAATAAATAAATAAATAAATAAAATCTTAAGAAAAAAAAATTAAAGCTTCACAATACAAACAGGCTAGACTGGCCTAGCCTGACACCTACAAGCACGGACTCTGAGGCCTGCCTGCCTGGATTAGAATCCTTCCTGGAAAGCTCACTACCTACAGGCTCTTGAACAACTTGCTTCATTGGCTTATGCCTCAATGTACATATTTGGAAAAAGGGGATAATAACAGAAGTGAACTGATACTGTGATAACAAGGATTAAGTGAGTTAATATTTGTAGGACATAGAACTTGCTCAGCACTCAGTAAAAGAGAAATATTTGTTAAATATATAAACCAGTATGTATTTTTCCTGGAAAATGGTTTTGATGAACACATAAAAAAATAAAATTGCTTATAAAAGAAAAAAAATCACATATTAAATACAATCTTTTCAAGCTTTTAAAAATGTTTTACCCCCAGAAAGCAATGTGTATGTTAATTACAATTACTCGTATCTACCTATGAGTGCTCACCTGCTCACGAAATGGTCACCTGCTTCAAAAGTTTGAACATGACAGAGTTTTGTAAATTACAGAACTGCAAGGTGAAATTTTTAAAGCCATATTGGCTAGATAAACTTTGTTGCTTTGCAACAAAGGCAGATCACAGCCCCTCAAGCTCTATTAGCTTGGTGATGATAATGGTACACAAGCAAAAATATTAGCCGTCTACAAGGAGCTGTGCTAAGACTTAACACGAATCCCTCATTTTATCCTCATAATAACCTCATGAGGCGCATCCTGTCATCACCTATTTCAAGATGAAGAAACAGTCTCAGATATTAAATACCGGCTCTCTTCTCACACAGTTACAATGTGGTAGAAAACCTGCAGTGCCAGCTCTTTACCCCTCTGCTTGTCGTGCACAGAGCCATGCTTTCAGCCTGCTCAGGCTGTCCTCCAGGTCCCTGGCTCCTTCCTTGCCATTCTCAGGCAGCCTCAGCACCTAGGACCTGGCCCGCAGCGGCGCTGCTGCAATCTCAGGGGCCAAATGGAAAAATCAATCCTGTTGAAAGCTGTTTCCTGGAGAACACCACACTAACCCCTGGGAAAACTGCAGAGAACACAAAAGGGGTTCCTGATGTATTTGGGGGGTAGGCAGCATTTTCTATTTCCTTGAGGAGCAGACATTTCTGTTCCATGGGAAAAGAGAAGTTCTACAAAAGGGGCTTGGAGCATGTAAATCAAGGTGGCAGGCAGACTCTACCTCACTTTCCTGGTATGAGGAATCACTCTAATGGTTAAAAATGTTGAAGCTGCCGGGGACATTTGCTCATTTTCCTGAAGGTAAAAAGTGACTGTAGTCAGAAGAGTGGGGATCACGCCATGTGCAGATCTACTAAGAAGAGAAGTCAAGAACCACCAGTAGATATTGATCATAATGGAGTATTTCAATTGAGAATATCCTCCCTTTCAGGTAAACATGGCACCAGGGCGCCTGGTTGGCTCAGTCGGTTAAGCAACGGACTCTTGATTTCTGCTCTGGTCGTGATCTCAGGGTAGTGAAATCAACCCTGCCCTGGGCTCAGTAGGGAGTCTGCTCAAGATTCTCTCTCTCCCTCTCCCTCTTCCCCTGCCCCCACTCACACTCTCTCTCTCTAATAATAAATACATAAATCTTCAAATAAATATGGCACCATTTGAATTTTATCCATTATTGCATAAAATAAATACACTTCACCCTGATTTAAAGGGAGGCCAGCTTGCCCCAGCTGGTCCTAAAACCTCTTCCTATTTTTTTCTCTCTCCATTCCTTGTCTGCATGGAGAAAATCAGCTCCAAGAGCCAGCAAGCTAAGGAAAAGGGCAAAATTTGATGGGAAAGTGATAATTCAAGTTGTTTGTGAATGACAGGTAGCGCCAGTAGGTTCACTAAACACAGACAAACTTTATTAGCAAAACTGCTCATTCAAATTACCAGAGGAACTAGGTTTCTGAACCCATAAATTGTTCATTGCAAGCATACCCATTATTCTAAATTCCTATTAATTTCTCAATTCCCAGTTGGATTCGGCTGCCTTCAAAGGCACATTCTATTTGCAGTTGCTGACACTCTGTAGGGATGGCTAATAATTTCATCTAACTGTGGGACAACTCAAAATGTGACTGAATTAGCTCCGGCTGTACTTCATCTAGCCACAAGGAAAATGTGGCAGTGCTGAACAGTGGAACCACCTTCTGCAGTGGAATTGATTGCCTCCCTGAAGAAAGGAGAGCCTACTAAAAAGAACACCCGTTCTTTATCTATTAGTTTGCTTTCTGGTGGGGAAGGGACAGAAATTGTGTCCCCGTCAAGTAATTACTACCAAACGAGAAAACAGGAGTCCCTTAGGGTCAACTGGGAAGCATTCGATAGGCAGAAAAATCCCCAAAAGAATCTGCATATGGTGGTCAAAAGGACAAGCCACAGAACCAGAACACATGCTGGGATCATGGAAAAAAGACTATTAAATCCAAGACTTGTTGCCTTGTCTGCTGAATAGTTCACTCCACCGTTAGAGCATCTGAAAATGGAATGGGCTGAAACAAGCTGTTCTCATGCAGTGTTGGCCCAATTATCTTCAAGATTGACACAAAATTTCTGGTAAATCTAGGTCCTCCTACTTCTCCCAGGTCCCTGAACAGCCTTTCAACTGTCTCACCGCACCCACAACCCCCATTAAGTGCCAGTGTGTGGTAGCAGGAGTTATAAATAAGCCCATTTCTATGGCCCCCAATAAAAACTATTATTTACCTAAAAGGCATTCAAGTGTCAAGCTGTCACCTTAGTTTCTGAACCTTAGTGAATGCCAGTCCGCAAATCCTATGGCACAGAGAACTGGTTTACCTGAAATAAACATGATTCGAGAAGCACCGCATGATTTCGCTAAACAAGACGACTCACTTCAGGGAACTGGAAAGGTAGAGTTCCAATCAGGATGTTGACCCACACTCTTTGGTAAAGGAGATACAGGACTAAGGCAATAGCAACACGGGGTGTGTAAGCCTCCACAAAGCAGGTAAGAGGCATGTGGACCTTTCGTAATAGTGGGCACAGATCTTAAATACTCTTGAACGGTAATCACAAGCTTCACTCTGAACCAGAGACAGTCTATCCTTAAAGCCAAGATGGCTCAGCATAGAAGACATACTAGGTTAGAGAGAACATGCTAGAAGAAGGAGATTTTCTCAGTCATGAGAACATAATGGTTAGGAATACAGGTTTTGGAGTCAGATAAGCCTAGTACAATCCTCGACTAGCTCTGTGGCCTTGGTACATATCTGAGGTCAAGTTCTTCAGATGCAGAGCCTGAAACAAAGATTAAGATATACCTAATTTATTGAGGGAGTACTCTCAGGAAAAGCTTATGAGAGAGAGAATAAGGTGAACAGAATTGAGAAGGGGGAAAATGCCATGATATCTGATGAAGTTTAACCTTGACCTGATCAAATAGGGGAACTCTGGAAGGTAAATGTGCTCATGAATTGTAACTGCCGATAGTCCAAGGAGCTGGCTTTTGTGGGTTAGTGACTAGCCATGGCCCACAAGTGGAGAGGAAGGACTGGGGAGTGTGTTAACCTTCTGGACAAGGTTGGACAATTGGCTGAGGGCAATTATCTGAGGAAGGGGGCATCTGGAAGTTTATCAGCCAATACTTGTAGCAGCTATAGGATGGGCCTAGAGCAGTCTGGATCCAATCAGTTATAGAAATCACACAGTAAGGTAAAGAGAAAAAAATTGGTATAAGTAATCACTATGATAAAAGTGTATAGCATGCTTGGACTAAAGGAGAGAATCCCAAGAAGGGCAAACTGGAAGAAAAGTGTGGTTCAGCCCAGCAGAGAGCAGAGAAGCACACTGGTTTGGCCAGGCTGGATGTGGTCTGGTTTGCTGGGCAAGCAACAGACCACCACTCATTGGAGCGCAGGGAGCAAGGGGGAGCAGACAGTCACCAATGGGTAATGTGGGTGGTGTGGTTTCTTTTTAGAAACACCACGCATCCCGTTTACCTCCAGCATTGCCATAGAGAGGGTTAAGTACAAACTGCTCTGCCCAAAGCTGTCAACTCAGAGTCATTGTAAGGATCAAGAAAAATAAAATCGCAAAATACCTGGCGGAGTGCTAGTCATGTAAGTGTTCCAAACATGGTAACTGTGGCTAATATTAATAATCATCATAAATTAACATAAAATAAACATCATAAATTAACATGAAAAATTAACATTTACTAGCAAAAATCCGGATTTGAAAAGATTGTGCCAACTTTGCCTAGTGATCGCAAACTAAAATTATAGTGTTAATGGGATAAAACCAAATTCCTGCATGTGAGTTGCAGAAACAGCACAGTACAAATAGAAGACCCGGCTAAACAGCAAAGCTGGAGGAGAAATTTATTTAATGAATATTTATTTACTGCCTTTAAAGACACTATTCTAGATACTGAGGAAAACTGTAGGAAATAACAAAAAGAAAATAAAATACCAGCTTTCAGGGCACCTGGGTGGCTCAGTGGGTTAAAGCCTCTGCCTTCAGTTCAGGTCATGGTGTCAGGGTCCTGGGATCGAGCCCCTCATCGGGCTCTCTACTGAGCAGGGAGCCTGTTTCTCTCTCTCTCTCTGTCAAATAAATAAATAAAATATTTAAAAAAATAAAATAAAATAAAATCCCAGCTCTCATTGAGCTCACACTTTTTGTGTAAATGCAGAAGCTAAAAAAACAAACATGTCAATGCATAGTGTGTCGGATGGTGATGAATGCTATGAACATAAATTAATCAGAGTATTGGGATAAGGTATTAGAGACAGTAGGGAGCAAAATCTTCTCTGATTAGGTGGGCACAGAAGTGAAGGTGGCTGATGGAGTGGGTGTGGGTGGGCATATCAGAAGGAAGAGTAAGTTAACCGGACAGACTGCAAGCCCAGGTGCAAAGGGCTGGAGGTGGAAGTTCGTGTGGCCCCTTCAAGGTACAGGAAGGAAGCATGGTACCTCGCCAAGACTGAGAGAGAGGGAGAGGAGCGGGAAACAAAGGCAGAAATAAAGCTGGAGCTTTCAGACCATGTGAAGGAGATTCTAGACCACGGTGAGGACTCTGATTTATGTTCCAGCTGCTGTGAGAAGCAAAGTTTGTGCAGGCAGGGTGGTGGGGGAGTTGTCTGTGCAAGATAAATTGATAGCCTGGACTACAATGAGAATACTGGAGTTGGTTAGAATTTGTTGGATTTTGGAAGTAATTTTCAAGCTGAGCTAATAAGGTAGATGATGGTTTGGATGCACAATGAAAGAGAGTTAGACACATCAGGATGATTTCAGGTTCCTGGCCCCAGGGACCCAAAGAAATAGTCTCATGAGATAAAGAGGATTAGGGGATAGGGGAGAGCATTTTCATGGGAAGGTATAATCAAGACTTTGTGTTTTGGTGTGTCTGAGATGACTACTAGACATTCAAAGGCAGATATCCAGCAGGCAGTTGTACATGGATCTAGAGTTCATAAGAAAAGAATGGTCTAGCGATATGATTTTGAAAGTCCTCCATGTATAGACATATTTAAAATCTTAAGAAGGACAGATCACAAGAGTGGATAAGGATGTAAAGAGGACAACTTCCTAAAAGTGATCCCTGGAACATTCCAGTGTTTAGAGCAACAGACATGATTGTGAAGTTATATTGGATTTAAGAGAGTAAATTTTTATTTAAAATGGAATAGACTGGGGCACCTAGGTGGCTCAGTGGGTTAAAACCTCTATGGCTCAGGTCATGATCTCAGGGTCCTGGGATCAAGCCCTACATCAGGCTCTCTGCTCAGCGGGGAGCCTGCTTCTTCTCTCTCTCTGCCTACTTGTGATCTCTGTCTGTCAAATAAATAAATAAATAATCTTTAAAAAAATAAATAAAATAAAATGGAATAGACTGCTTCCAAAGATTTTGAGTTCCTGCTCCCTACTCTGCATCTGTTGCCCATCAGTCAAAAATACTATAGGGATTCCAACATTGGGTGCAAAGGTGGACCACATGACCTCCAAGCTTAAAGCCATCAATATAGAAGATAATTTACTCGGAATCATGAGATCTTCAATTAAACGTCTGCCCTAACTTGTTCTGTGGCCTTAAGGAAGTCATTAAACCTGTTAGTCTTCAATTTCCTCATTGATAAAATAAAGGAGTTGGATAAGCTATTCTTTAACATTCTCTCCTGAGATCTAAAAGTCTATAATTACCAGGTATCCACTTCTGTTCTACTTAACCCAGACATTATAAAACTCAGATATAAAAAAAAAAAATCCAAAGAGTTGCTGATTTGTTCAAAATTAATTAATTAGATTCTTGGAGTCTGACAAAGGCAAAGCCTTTCCAGGTAGTTTCTGAGTTATCTTCCCCAGAGCTCCTGTTCCCACTTCCACTCCGAGGTGGTACAGCTGTACTTCTGTGATAAGCCATAGCAAAAGAAGAAAATTTAGCTCAATTCAAACAATAGGAGTCTTGATCCAGAGAGAAGTACAGGGCTGGATGCCTGAAGACATGTGAACAGGCCGTCTGGGTAGTCACAACCTCATCAGTAGAGGCTGGATAAGCAATTCTAGTGAAGGGTTGAAGAAAATTATTACCCAGAAGTGCATAGTGCTAGCTGCAGAAAGACCAAAGAGGAGATTGGCCATCTGTTGGCAAGTTGGGCTTAGACAGAAAAAGCTAGTATTCAGGTCAGGGCCTGACGATGAGTAGGGTTTCTAGGCATAATGAAGAATAGGAGCTTTGTAATCAAATAGGCTTGGGCTCCAAACTGAACTGTATTAGCAATTAGCTGTTTAGCCTTTGGTAAGACTCGTCACTCCAAACCCAAGTAATACCTTCCTCTTACCATAGTTGTGATTTAAAAAAAAAAGGATAATTATATGTAAAATACTTAATACAACACCTGGTATCTAAGAAGGAATCAGTAAGCCATAGTTATTAATATCTGAATAAAGAAGGCAGTGATAGAATTCCAAGAGAAGAATAATGTTCATGAATCTATTATTCCCTGATCTCCTTGACCTGACCTACTCACAGCTTATCTTTTTAATCTAATTCTGGCTACTTTCCATCAAGACTTGTTACCCACATGGAACTACTTACCATCCCATGTATAAATTGTACCATAATTCAGTGTTTTCCCAAATTCACTCAAATACCACCCAAACAAATTTTGTAGTATCTACAAAACACTTGTACTAGTATTTGCCTCCATTTTTCCTTCAATTATTGAAGTTTTCACCTAAACACACTTATTTGATTAAAATACTTTATACCACAGCTTTAAACAGAAATCGAGCATTACTTTCCATAAGGTGAAGAGAACTAAAAAATAAAGGCAATCTGAAACCCTTTTTGTTGAATTCTAGTTACTGTAGTCTGCTATCATATTTAGGCCTATATGTTAAGAACAAAGGGAGGAGAGAGGCACTAGTTATTTAACAGTATGGAAAGGGGTTACAGATGCATTAGCATGAAACTGAGGCCTTTTTTTCCTGAATAAAAGTGTTGAAAGATGATTGGAAAGAGGAAATTCTGTCACTGCATAATTGAATATTATTTAATATTACTTCTGTATACTGTGCATTTCAGCAGTTATACAGAGCCTCTGAGAAACCCCACCTTGGTTCATACCACCCTGCCTTCTCTGTTTATTCCAATCCTGTCTTCCAATGCTCCCTCATGCCCCACCTCCTCCGTGGAGCCTCCCCTGATTATTTCTTTCAGCAGTAAAGTCCCTGCCTTTAAATCAAAGTTCTTGCTGTTAACCCATTTGGAAATAAATCATACATTTCCTCATGACATCTGACCTATCACTGTCACACTGTCATTTTGCTCTTGCATTTTTATCAGTCTAGGTTTTTCTTACTCCTTCCCCAATATAAGTTATTGTGGGTGGGGACTGTCTTTTCTGCCCACAATACCCTATGCAGGCTTTGAAAATGGCAGGCCATGTTGTAAATATATGTAGAATAAGTGACTAAAACATGTGGTCCGTGAAGTACTATAGCCATACTGGGGAACTGAGGTAATCTAAATGAAGGCTGGGAGTAGTGATGTTCACTAGGCATTACTGAAATAAAAATATCTGAATATTAGGTAGCAAGGAAAAGTTTTCCTGCGAAAATGTTGGCTTCATATTACTGTGAAAAAGGTAGCTATTAGCACTGTTATCAGAAACTCTCCATGTTTCCAGAGTGTGGTACTAACACAGCTCTATCCGGGTGGTAATCTCAAAGGAACCAACCATCATATTCTTGCCAAGGCCCTTTATCTCTCATTGACTCACTAGGAAATGTGCATAACTCCTACTAGGACATATGTGATTGCCCAGGTTTATCACCGTTTTTTTACAGATCGGTGTATGAAACTTATCCTGATAGCTATAACACTAACATAGCCATTTCACAATGGCTCCGAACCCACCACGGAAATTTCTGAGATTTCAGAAATACAAAGACAATGTTGAAGAAAGCAATGTCGAAAAAAATAGTATCATACAAAAGAGAGTGAAATAGTAAAATGAACTCTCTCACATCTTACACTTAAATGAGATTGGAACACCAAATAGAAACCTTTATTCAAGCTAGCAGTAGGGCTCTCCCATTATTTTGTACCAAGTCCTGGGTAATAATCAGGACGTTAATCATCACATAGCTAGGTGTACAGTCTGACAGGATATAATTTCATTTTATGCATTTGGGTAATGTCACGTTAGAGAAAATCAGACAATGGGTGGAAGAGAAAGCAAGGAGATAGAAAGGAAATCATAGTTGAGAGCTTAGGGCTGCTGTCCATTACTTGTCTTTCTCATTTCATTCTTAAATGCAATGGCAAGTTTCTTCACTTTGGAAATGTTAAAAGCTTTCTTAGAAATAAGTGGGAAGGGGTGCCTGGGTGGCTCAGTGGGTTAAAGCCTCTGTCTTCGGCTCAGGTCATGATCCGAGGGTCCTGGAATCGAGCCCCACATCGGGCTCTCTGCTCAGCAGGGAGCCTGCTTCCACCTCTCTCTCTCTGCCTGCCTCTCTGCCTACTTGTGATCTCTCTCTGTCAAATAAATAAATAAAATATTTTTAAAAAAAAGAAATAAGTGGGAAATTCCAAAATGACCTTTTGTTAGAATTGGGAGAGATCTTGGAAATCATCTGGCTCAAACTCCACATTCTGCAAAGAAAGAAAGAAAACACCGGATAAAAGTGTAAACTGTCCAAGACCACTCAGTTACTTTTGGCAAAGGGAGGTCTGCAATGCTGGTCACTTGAACCAAATCTCCAGCCTCAGGGCTCTCCAGTGCCCTCCAAGAATTCTCTTCTTGGAGTTCAAAGCCTGAGGCCTTCCCTTCTCATTCCAGCCCAGGCTGTAGTAACAGTGAGAAAACAGGAGTACACATTACACAGATGATGAATAACTCATCAGATACCTGCCACTCTTCCACTAATATTTCTGCCAGTCTCCTCAGCAAGCATATGGCTGGTGGATGCGACTTCTCTCAATTGGTGACTGGAGCGAACAAGCAGCACTTCTCTCAAATTTCATGCTACCATTGACAATTCATGTCCCTATAACCAAAGCTGCTTTTTGCTTGGAATCCAGTAGACGGAGCTGTGCTTTGAGAACAGATGTGAAAACAGCATCATTTGCTTACTTCTGCAAGGGAATTTAAATCTCTTGGATAATTTGAGGCAGTCCACATGACAAGTTTGAATGCTTTACAGTGTAATACCCAGTCTCTGGGTAAGTGTTAAATAACTTTCCAAACTCCCAAAGATTAATTTAGCTTTGCTTGTAAGAACCTACTCTATTTTAAAATGACTCAAATCTTTTCTTACATTTATCAGCATTATTTTCTGGTTGAATATTCTTCCTTGGCCTTAGGAAGTGCAATGACACTGTGTTCAAGAAATACAAATTATTCTACCAAATGAAAAAGGTATGTTTTAGTGATTTATTTTCATTAATAAATAAACTGCTAAGCACAAAAGAGGTTATTGGTTTGCTTGCATTGGAGATCACAATGAATCTTTAACAGTATGAAGTTGTATTGCTTTAAGCAAAAGCTCTTACTAAAACAGCCAAGGAGGGAGTGAGAAAGTATATATATATATACTTTCTCACAGTATATATATATTAATATTATATTAATATAAAATATATATATATTTATATATGATATATATATGACATATATAATATCTATATATGACTTTCAAATCCTTTAAGGATCCACTTCCCTACTACTACAAGTCTCAAAGGACTGAGTAAAAATTAGCTATGCTCACAGCAGACCTGTTCTGTTTTCTGAACAAGGAGACTATGGAAAAACACCCCTCAGGTCCCCAAATGTAGAAGATTTGATAACTCTTGATTCCTTGCTTTAACCCTGAGCTCTTCTGAACAGCAGATTCAGTTCCCCTTTTCCCAACTCCCAATCATAAAGGGGATTCTAGTACAAATTGGGTAAAACAAATTTCTCTTTGAGACTACTATCCACATCAACAAAAATAGGAAAAAGAACATTGCCCCCATGAAGCCTCCTTTGACGTCCTGAGCCCCTGGTTCTCCCCCATCCTTAAGCACCTGCTATACATGCAGGAGGCTCTAAAATGCTCAGCACTCAAGACACCTGGCTGGCTCACTTGGTAGAGCACGCAACTCTTGATCTTGGGGGCATGAGTCCAAGCCCTACTCTGGGCACAGAGATTGCTTAAAAATAAATGAATAGGGTGCCTGGGTGGCTCAGTGGGTTAAAGTCTCTGCTTTCAGCTCAGGTCATGATCCCAGGGTCCTGGGATCGAGCCCCACATCGGGCTCTCTGCTCCGCAGAGAGCCTGCTTCCTCCTCTCTCTCCCTGCCTGCCTCACTTGCCTACTTGTAATCTCTGTCTGTCAAATAAATAAATAAATAAATAATCTTAAAAATAAATAAATAAATAATATTAATATCTAATAAATAATATAAATAAATAAATAAAACAAATTTGCTCACGTGTACTTATTAAAAGAATTTTTTTAAAAACGTGCTCAGCACTTAATTGTTCTTTTAGTGACTTATACACAGGTTTTTTTTCCAACAGACTTGCAAACTTCTAAGAATAAGGATTAAAACTTATACTTCTTTGTGCCTTGTGGTAGTCCGCGATATTGCAATACAGACAACTGTTCTGTCCTACGAGCTTGATGGAGAATCAAACATCACTGTTTCCAATCTTTCAAATCTTTGAAAGCATATCCAGATAATATTAGGGTGTTAATTTAACCCTACAAGTTATTATTTGGTAGCACTCGGACAATTTCTGAACAGAACATTCACAATATTTTACTATATACTGAAGATGCACAATAGGAATAAAAATAATGATATTTGAAACATTAAATGTGCACTCTTTGAAAGTAAATACAAAGACTGAAATGTCCACTTGCGAGCAAAAGCAGAATGTAGAAATTTTCAAACTGGCAAACTTTTGCAGAGTTCCTCTCTTGCAGAGTTGACAAGAAGAGTAAATGACTCATTTCCTTAAACTGCAATTGAATCTTGGGAAATTAATTTCTGTAGCATTTAGCATTTGACTTTCTCAACTTACAGAGTAAGAAGATAAGTAGGCAAAGGCTATATTGTTAGAGTTTTATTAAGTTTCAGCTGTAATTAGTTTCTTATTTTTAAAAATCTTAGTAGAATTGCCAATTGATAGTAGGTACACTGAATACCCTGAACCATATGTAGGAAAAGTAATCCCTTTTTTGCTTTTTTAGAATTACTCAAGTTATTTAATTTTTTATTGTTATGTCACCATACCGTACATCGTTAGTTTTTGATGTAGTGTTCCATGATTCCCTGTTTGCATATAACACCCAGTGCTCCAGGCAATACATGTCCCCCTTAACACCTACCACCAGGCTCACCCTTACCCTCATCCCTCTCCCTTCTAAAACCCTCAGTTTGTTTCCCAGAGTCCATAGTGTTCCGTGGTTCCTCTCCCACTCTGATTTTCCCCTCTTCATTTTTCTCTTCCTTCTCCTAATGTCCTCCATTCTATTCCTTATGTTCCACAAATAAGTGAAACCATATGATAATTGACTCTCTCTGCTTGACTTATTTCACTCAGCATAATCTCCTCTGGTCCTATCCATGTGGATACAAAAGATGGGTATTCATCCTTTCTGATGGCTGAGTAATGTTCCATTGTGTATATGGACCACATCTTTATCCATTCATCTGTTGAAGGGCATCTCGGCTCTTTCCACAGTTTGGCTATTGTGGATATTGTTGCTATGAACATTGGGGTGCATATGGCCCTTCTTTTCACTACATCTGTATATTTGGGGTAAATACCCAGTAGTGCAATTACCCTACCATAGGATAGCTCTATTTTTAATTTTTTGAGGAACCTCCACACTGTTTTCCAACGTGGCTGCACCAACTTGCATTCCCACCAACAGTGTAAAAGGGTTCCCCTTTCTCCACAACTTCTCTGACATTTCTTGTTTCTTGCCTTGTCAATTTTTGCCATTCTAACTGGTATAAGGTGGTATCTCAATGTGGTTTTGATTTGAATTTCCCTGATGGCTAGTGATAATGAATAATCCTAAAATTTGTATAGAACCAGAAAAGACCCCGAATCGCCAAGAAAATGTTGAAAAAGAAAAACAAAGCTGTACGCATCATGTTGTCTGATTTCAAGCTATATTACAAAGCTGTGATCACCAAGACAGAATGGTACTAGCACAAAAACAGACACATAGATCAAAGGAACAGAACAGAGTGCCCAGATATGGACTCTCAAACCCTACGGTCAACTAATCTTCAACAAAGCAGGAAAAAAAATCCAATGCAAATAGACAGTTCTTCAATAAAAGGTGCTGGGAAAATTAGACAGGTATATACAGAAGAATGAAACTCGACCATTCTCTTATACCATACAAAATAAATTCTAAATAGATGAAAGACCTCAATGTGAGACAGGAATCCATCAAAATCCTAAAGGAGAACATAGGCAGTAACCACTTTGACACCGGCCACACCAGCTTTGTTCAAGATACATCTCCAAAGGCAAGGGAAACAAAAGCAAAAATGAACTTTTGGGACTTCATCAAGATAAAAAAGCTTCTGCACAGCAAAGGAAACAGTTAACAAAACAAAGAGGCAACCCACAGAATGGGAGAAAATATTTGCAAATGACACCATAGACAAAGGGCTGATGCCCAAGATCTATAAGGAACTTATCAAACTCAAAACAAATAATCAAGTCAAAAAATGGGCAGAGGACATGAAGACACTTCTCCAAAGAAGACATACAAGTGGCTAAAAGTACTCCCTAAATCCATACTGATTACATGAAAATTTCATGCAAGAAAATATCCCTCTATTCCACCTTCGATATCCAGAACGTATCATGCTGTGATGACATTATATATACTTTTTATGTTTTTGGTGAGAAAAGCCATTAGCTGCATAAGACAGCTGCTCACAGCCTGCTAGACACAACTTGGCATATTTCAGGACATACAAATGATCACTTCTAAATTAAATGAATCCAACTACACATTGAACTTATTTTGTCACTGGCATAATTCAGTCATCATTTGTGCATATTGGTATGGAAAGGGACATAATAAAAAATTTTCCCCACAATGCCTACTTCTGAGAGTTTCAAAATACTTCATAGATATTAACAGATTATTTTGTATCACCATAACATAATTAAGCATGAAGTATTATCACATTTTCTTAGATATAATATTTGATGCAATGTTAGACTATTATAATAATCTAGACATAGAGCCCTGCTTCTATATCCTCAAGAGTTCCTTTATTCAGTATAATTCAATATGCAATGACCCTTGAGCGACACAGGTTTGAACTGTGCAGGTCCACTTAAGTGTGTATTTTTTCTGTACAGTACTGTAAATGCTACTTCCCTTAGGATTCTCTTAAGAACATTTTCTTTCCTCTGGCTTGCTTTACTGTAATAATACAGTACAATAAAACATACAAAATATCTGTTAATCTGTTTATGTTTCTGGTAAGGCATCCAGTCAACAGTAAGCTATCAGTGGTTAAATTTTGGGGGAGTCAAAGTTATCCATGGATTTTCAACTACGTGGGAATTGGCACCCCAATGAGCATTTCTGTAGATTGTTACAAAGACAGTTTCCTTCTGGAAAGGCTTCCTTGGCAGGTGTGAGGTCACATTTTCCAGCTCTTCTCTAACCTCTGCCCATTCCTTGTCTTTGATGGCTTTCTCTTCTTAAAACTTGCTCAGTGATGTCTCAAGCCTCAATCTTCTTGAACAAGCCCACTAAGTCCCTGCATGACAGACCCCAGTCTTCCCCTCCAGCCCATCCCCTGCCCACGATGTCAGCCATTCTCTTTATGCTTTTGCAGCACCAGTTTGCTTGTAATTCTCCACCACACATTTTATTGCCTTTGTGCCTCTGCTCATACGTTTCCCACTTCTGGAATGCCTTTCACTCTCTTTTTTATCTGCTAACGTTCATCCACCCCTTAAGACTTTTCCTAGAGGTCTACTCTGATACCATTTCCCTTCTCCACTACTGTGAGGTCTGATTAGGGGCACCTTCTCTGTGTTCCCACAGCGTTGGTTAGAGCATCAGTGGGGTAGTTTTCAGATTATCCATGTGTGCTTGTGCTCCCTTTGTTCATGTGCAGGGATGGTGTTTTGTCAGTTTTTTCTGTACCTCCATGCCTGGCTTCTGAGTAATTGATAAACATTTGTCAAAATGAACTACAAAGGTTAAGTGGAGATGACCTGTATTTACCTAAGGATGGGGATTTTACTAACGGAAAGAGTAATTCTAAGGCAATATTTTTCTAAGTTCTCAGAAAAGAACTCCACTTGCCCCCAAATTGTGGCATATAAGCAGAAGTCCTCTAGTCATACTGAAATATACTCATTGACATTTAATCCCCATATTAGATTGTACACAATCTAATTGTACACAACTTAAGATCAATGACAGATGTTGGTATTTTGCTAATGAAATATGTAAAAAATAGGCACTGTTAGTTGAACATATGAATGATTGAGTGGGTGGATAGGTTGGTGGAGAAGTGAGTGGATGCCTAGGTGGGTGAAAGGATAGGTAGATAGATGAATGGATAGACAGGTAGGTGGATGGGTTGTTGGGTAGTTTAAGCACTGTATTCATTTGATCTCTCTTATGGTTTCTTTTTATAACCGTCTACTCATAAATAAGGCTAGGAAAACACTCCTTGTACCTCAGTACTTGGTCTCCTTGTATATATACTTGTCCTCTATCTTGACAAGACTCAGGAAGACTAAGTACAAAGATTTCCTGGGACATTTGAATGAGCAGTCGGATGTTTCTGAAGTTCATTAAAAGCACCTTGATTTCCTTTATAAGAATGAAGATAAGATCTCTTCCAATACCTCATTTACAGTGGAGCGTGATTCTCCCCCCCAATACCAATTTTCTTTTTCCCAACGAGTTTAAAATGTTTGGGTTAAATACCATAAAAAATATTTTGAACAAATCATCAGTTTAAAAGGAAAGAAAACCTGACAACCATCTGTGTAATGTGTGTATTTTTTTTTTTTTGGTTTTTTAATCCCTCAAGTTTTTTTTTTTTTAATCCCCTTGAGAACTCTATTTCTCTCTATTTGTGGAAGAGGATATCATAATTTAAAACTATCATTTGCTGGGCACATGGGTGGCTCAGTAGGTTGGGTGTCTGCTTTCAGCTTGGGTTGTGATCCCGAGGTCTCAGGATCAAGCCCCAATTTGGGATCCTTGCTTAGTGGGAGCCTGCTTCTCCCTCTCCCTCTGCCTGCTGCTCCCCCTGCTTGTGTTCTTTCTCTCTGTGTCAAATAAACAAATAAAATCTTTAAAAAAAATAAAACTATCATTTGCAATTTCAGGTCAGCTTTGGTCAACTCTGAAACAGGTCCATTAGAGAGAGGGATGGGCTCTACAGTCATGTTTAACCAATGTAACTGCATTTCTAAGGTCACAATTAATCATGACAAAGAGGAGAGAGAGAGAGTGGCAACCTCAGTTCACAGGAGAATCAAATCCCTAGAATGGCCTTCTTTCTTTTCTTTATATGGTTAATTTGTATATTTTATATATATATATTTATATGGTTAATTTGTATAATATATATATATATATATATAACTTTATTTATTTATTTGTCTGGGGATGAGAGAGAGAGAAGGGACAAGCAGGAGGAGTGGCAGGAAGATGAAGCAGGCTCCTCCCTAAACAGATTTTTACTCATGCACATTTCTAGTACCATGTCATTAGCATTTTTTTGAAAATGCACTTTTTTCTATATAGTCTTATTATTTTCAATTTTGTGTAAAATTACCTGCAAACTTCTTCAAAGATGCATTTTATGGATAATACATAGGAAATTGGGGACATTTCAATCTTTTTTTTTAATACACCATAAAAATGTAAACTGGAAAAAACAGTCTCTCTGTAAATGCTAAGGTACCTGGTAAATAAAAAAGAAATTATGCTACATGGAGTATAATCTCAATTTTAATATTTTTATATTGAAATATATAAATACTCCTATAGATATTGGGGTTTTTCCTTTTACTTATAATAACTTTGCAAAACATTTCTTTTTTTAAAAAGATTTTATTTATTTATTTGAGAGAGAATGAGTGAGAGAGAGCATGAGCGAGGAGAAGGTCAGAGGGAGAAGCAGACTCCCCAAGGAGCTGGGAGCCCCATGCAGGACTCGATCCTGGAAGTCCGAGATCATGGCCTGAGCCGAAGGCAGTTGCTCAACCAACTAAGCCACCCAGGTGTCCCAATCTTTGCAAAATATTTCTATGTGATACATCAACAAGTCATCTCTTTTAAATGTTAAGCCAAATTTAAATACTTTAAAATATATAAATATTTTCAAAGAGGAGTGACAACAAAACATCCTTCCCATAACCTAAGATATTCCAAAGTGTAATTATAAAATTCCAAAATTAAGTCTTTTATGCTGGTTGAGCTCTCATTATTTAATTTGTTTAGTTGCTCCTTTTGTAAGGAACCATTTCAATGTGTTCTTGTTTGCAATCATTGTTTTAATAATTACAGTTTGTTACAAGTCCAAAATATGAATATTTTTGCCAGTCCGTTCTTTGAATACTTGGATTCTAAATTTCCAACTAATTTTTAACAAAAGGCAAACAGAATTTGAAGTGAATACTGGTGCTGCTTCAGCAAATTTTCATCTTCTCACCAGAAGTTGTGGTTAGGGACACACCTATAGTTCCCATAGTGGGTAGTAAATATCAACAAACGTTTTGTGCAAGTTACATGTTTAGCATCATTCTTTTTTTCTAGAACTGTAAAATCAGTACCTAACATTTTATTAATAAACATTCAGTATGAAACAGATGGCTCATCCTCTATTTTCCATATACATTTCTCACACCAGGAGCAAATACCAGCCCCAATCACTGGTGTCCCGGCTGTTTTGTGCACCTGGCATTGAAGGAGTTAGCTGTCCTTAGTTCTTAAGATCTGATCTCTTTGTTTTATCAGCAAGCACAATGTGTGCAGGCTCTGAAGGGAAGTTGGAAACGCCTGGGAGTAGAGCGACAGGCCGGTCTTTATATTTCAGATTTAACCACATGCAAGAGTGAGAAATCTTTTCATTGCATATGGTTCTCACACTAGACCAGACTAGGGCAGAAGCTGCAAGCAAAGCAGAAATCTATGAAACACAACCCAATTTATCCTGATATAAATAACAACAATATTTCCTTTTAAAAATTGAAAAATTTGGATGGACATTAAACCAGAATGAATAATAGGACAACAGGCATAAGCCATGACTGGACCAGGAAAACATATGTTCACCGGCCTCCCGAGGTCCCTTTACACTTCCAGTTAGAGTTCAAGAATTCGAGTTCTCCTAACTCCCTAATATGGTGCAGGAGATCTGTTAATGAAATTGAGATTGCCAGTTTTTATCTTTAAAATTATCTTTATCTTTTATCTTTAATACCTGATGCATCTTCAAACTCAGTGAACTGACCTCTCATTTTGTTTTATTCAGTTGGTGTTATTTTATTTCTAGAACAGAAAGGGATTTAACTAATTGTTTTCAGAGAATATAAACTAACATCCAATGGCTTTGATCTAAAATGTGAAGCGACTTGTTATCCCTTGAGTAAAAATAGAGCAAAGCATTTAAAGAGAAAAATGAGTAGAACTTCCTGAAGAGAAAACTCTCTAAGGTGGGAGAGTTACAATGTTGTGTTCATATTCTGTCTTGAACTGAGGACTCAGTGAATGTTAGTGTGGACAGCTGTCATCCCTCCAAGAGACTGCTGAATTGAAGTGTGTGACCCAGGGTTAGGGACATTAAAAATTCCAACTTGACTCTGGCATCCACTAAGGACATAACAATGGAGATTGTGCCATACAGCAGCTGGTGGGGTATTTATAAAACACGTTTATAAGTTTATCTTTAATTACCTCTCCTCTGTCACTTACTACAATCCTTTGACAGTTTTCTCACCTGGATAACGGCCATGGGGGAGAGAAGTTGAGATTAAATGACACAGTGGCTCATAATTGGCCCTTAAAAAACATTTGTTGAGATTTGAATGTTGAAAACTAATTAGATGGAAACAAACAACTGGAGAACAAAATAAACACATCGTGATAAAGATGTTGTTAGCATCTATGAGTACCTAATAGAATTTTTTAAGAAAATAATTGTTAATTGTATTTCACTTACTTACTTGAAAATATCCCAGTTATGTATTATCCCTAAATTAAACAACACAACTTTAAGGGTATAATTTCACCAATGAAGTCTCACCGTACAAGTAATGGTTTGGGAACTTCATGTCTCCAAGTCTGTCTTTTTAAAACTCACAGCCTGGGGATCTGGATGCCTCAGTTAGTTAAGCATCTAACTCTTGAGTTTGGCTCAGGTCATGATCTCAGGGTTGTGAGATCAGGTCATGATTTCAGGGTCCTGGGATGGAGCCCTGCATCAGGCTCCGGGCTCAATGGGAGGAGGCTTGGGATTCTCTTTCTCTCCCTCTGCACTTCCTCCACTTTCTCCCTCATTCTCTCTCAAATAAGTAAATCTTTAAAATTCATAGGCCAAAACTACTGTTCCTATAAGGTGACATTACTACATACTACAGGGTTAAACTAAACCTATAATAAAAATTAGTTGATAAAGATCAAGTTGAACTAACATTAATTTAAAATTTTAAAGAACATGGGTAAAATTGAAAACCATAACTAGCTAAGAATAACAGCAATTATACCCTGAGTATAAAGCATTGTTCCAGAAAGGGGAAAAAAAGTGGGAATCCCAACTCTGTATACAGTAAAAGCTCTGTAACTTTCCTTGGGTACCATATTGTTTCAGTTTCCACTAAATTCTAAAAACATTCATTTTTTTTTCTCTTCAGAATATAAAATTTTTGTAACCTTTATTCACTTAATAACTATTAATCATTCCCTAATTATCTTTAAAAATTAATATCTAACAGTAAAAATCAACAAGTTATTTGTGCTTACTATTTATTTGATCTGGATATATTTTTGTACCACATTTAGCAACTTCTCAAAATCATCTTTTGCATCAAGCTGATCCTTAGGGCTTTATCTTATTTTCTACTTTTATTTTTTTCTTTCTCTCTTACTCCTTTACCAATTTGTTGTGTTTTGTTTTTATTTTTCATATAGAAAACTATTTTATTTTTAATCAGTTATTTGTGTCTCTGAAAGCTGCCTCATGTTAGTTTCTGCAATGATTCAGAGAATAAACTGATTAATTAGCCTTTTTTAAAAACCAGGCCTTGCTAGTAATTCATGAATAAGACATTATATTCCTCAGTTTCACAATAAAAATACGTACCAAGTTATTTGTATCAGAGTCTACAGCAAACCAGTTTAAAAAGAGATTCTCCTCTAAACTCCTTCATTATTAACTGTGGCACTAGATCATGCAATTAGCTGAATAAAGCCCAGTTCATCAAGACAGACAGGACGACTCACTTTTTCTTTTATTTTTTCGTTTATTTATTAAAGATTTTATTTATTTGATAGAGAAAGAGCACAAGCAGGGGGAGTGGCAGGCACAGGGAGCAGGACAAGCTGGCTTCCCGCTGAGCAGGGAGCCCGATGTGGGACTTTATCCCAGGACCCCTGGATCATGACGTCACTTAACCAACCAAGCCAGCCAACCCAGGTGCCCAGGACTACTTGTTTTTAAAATTGAAACAGCAATGTTATATCACACACTACTTTGCTTCTGTCATTTGTCCTAGGACTTGGTGATTTACATATTTTACGAAGTGCAGCCTTGTTTATGAGGATAACAGACAGTTCCTTATAAATAGAAACTTTAGGAATCCATTGTTAAGGGATTTTAAAAATACATATCTTTATAGTTTTATGTAAGTATATGAATACATAATGTATGCGTGAACCGTTCCCAGGAACTAACTAATGACTTAAGCACATTTCCCCTGTATGAATTATCCAAGTAACAATTTTCATCCAGCAGCTACAAGAGCTTTAATATTGCAAGCTAAGAATTCATATTTACAAATTTGAGGGAGTATTCTTTTGCTCGATGATTGAAAAGTTTGCCTCTTAGGACACGATGTCCTTTGTATCCCATCGTAGCTTATGTAATAGTAGAGAACAGCTTCTAATGAAGGTTTGTTTGTGCTCTGACATTTGTGGAACCTATTGTTCTAAAAGCACCCTGTCAGATGCAAACGAGAGGATAAATTAAGCTCAGTTTAACATGTAACATGATTTATTTCAACCTGATTAGCAATGAATAACTATCAGACTTTATATATTAATAGGATGACACAATAAAATGAATACAGGAACATGCAGTATGGTGGAAGTTGAATATTTGAAGCGAGAGAAAAACAACTTTCAAAATGGCAAGCCGTCCCTTCCTATAGCATTTTCCACTTCACAGTTTTCTGCCATAAACCCGAGGCTGATGACAGGCAGATGTCGGCCAGCCAGTCTCCATCATCTGCTCACCTGCCATCAAACATTACCTTAAGGTTCTAGTTATTCTATGGCTCTTCCAGGGGTGGCCTTGCTTGAGACCCCGCTCTTCTCATCTCTCTTCCCTCCATATTTTCTGAGCTCTCCTTCTTTTTTGCAAACCCCTATTCTCAATGAACCAGCTAATTCATCTCATAAGCTATGGCACACTTATTAAGAATCTATACCTTCAGAGGTTCCCTAAAAACCAGATATAGTATATTTCCCTGTGTTAAGAAAACACTGAAAACATCACTAAGGAGTGGAGATTGGTTGGTTGTTACTGGTTGGGAAAGTCTGTTGTTCTTGGTGTCGGGAATCACTATCATATCAGTTGTGCTCACGTAGGATACACCCTTATCTCTGTAATATAAGAAAGCATCACTTGGAATCACAATAGTCTATCAATTTTATTAATCCTTTATTATAGAAATTCAAATCTCCACCCATTCTCTTTTGGGCACAGGAAATGGTCTGAATCTTTTCTATGGGAGTATGGAGCCCATCCACTTCTCCAGCTTTGTTTTGTGTCATTGCCAAGCCTTATCCCACTGGAGTTCTCTTACCTGCCATGTTGGTTCCAACCTCTACAAATGTGCTCTGCTTTCTCAGAATACTCCCATAGCTTTACTTCCCAATGCCTTCTGTTTAGGGATCACTTAAGAATCACCTCCTTGGGGGCACATGGCTGGCTCAGTTGGTTAAGTATCTGACTCTTGCTTTTGGGTCAGGTCAAGATTCCAGGGTTGTGAAATCAAGCCCCACATTGGCTTCGAACTCAGCAGGAAGTCTGCTTATAGATTCTCTCCCTCTCCCTCTGTTCCCCTCTCTCTTCCATGCTCTCTCTCTCTCTCACACAAATAAATAAATAAATCTTTAAAAAAACAAACAAACAATAAAAACCTCTTTGGAGAAACCATTTCTATCATTACCTTTATTTTCCACTGTAACCTGTTCTAATACATACTTCCAGTACTTCTAGTTCAGCCATGAAATGCCCCTATTCATTTGCTTCTTAATATTCCTGTATAGATGTTAAGAGCTTTAAAGATTAGAATGGTTATTGTTCATTCTGAGTGCCTGTGATTGATCTGTATGTCTGGCACAAGATGAATACTCAATAAATGCCTGTTGATTAGAGATGAATAAAAAACTATTGCATGTTTGGAATTACTGAAGTAGTCCTTGATCCAACCTTTCCAAAACCTTGCTGCACACTGCTTGAACACTGCCTTCAACCCATAAAACCCTATGCAAAACCCTTTGATAACTCCCTTTTACCAAATGGACAGGCATCAGATTTGTGGCATATACAGTAAAAGGTTTTTTGGTTTTGTTTGTTTGTTTGTTTTTTTAAAGATTTTATTTATTTATTTGACAGAGAGAGATCACAAGTAGGCAGAGAGGCAGACAGAGAGAGAGGAGGAAGCAGGCTCCCCGCTGAGCAGAGAGCCCAATGCGGGTCTCAATCCCAGGACCCTGAGATCATGACCTGAGCTGAAGGCAGAGGCTTAACCCACTGAGCCACCCAGGCACCCCTTTTCATTTGTTTTTTAATAATCCCTTTCCCCGTGCTGTTCAAGATGGAAGCATAGGAAGATCCTGAACTCATCTCCTCCCACAAACACAACAAATCTACAGATACATGAGGAAAAGAAAACACTAATTTGAAAACATATCTGCACCCCTACATTCATTTCAATGTAGCCAATATATGGAAACAATATAAGATATAGAAACATTGTTTACAATAGCCGAGATATGGAAACAAGCTAAGCCACACACACACACACACACACACACACACACACACACACACACTGGAATACTACCCAGCTATTAAAAAAAAAAAATAGTCTTGCCATTTGCAATAACATGAATAGGTCTCAAGAATATTATGCTAAATGAAATAAGTCAACTAAAGAAAGACTAATACCATATGATTTCACTTATATGTGGAAAAAACAAAAATGACTAAACAAAACAATATAAAACCAAACTCATAGATACAGTGAACTAGTGGTTGCCAGAGGACAAGGCGGTTGGGGGTAGGCAAAATGGGGGAAGGAGATCAAAAGGTACAAACCCAGTTATAAAATAACTAAGTCATGGATATATTATGTACAGCATGGGGACAAGAGTCAACAATATTTTATTGCAAAACTGAGAGTTGCTAAGAAAGTAAATGTTAGAAAGTTCTTATCACAAGGAAAAAAAAGTAACTTTTTTTTGGTGACAGAAGGTAAACAAACAATGTGGTAACCTTTTTGCAATGTATACAAATGTTGAATCATTACGTTGCTGAAACACATACAATGTTGTCTCTCAATTGTACTTCAATAAAAAACTACTTCTTTCCTCAAATAATTTAAAATTCAGTTGGGAAAATAAGCCAAGAATGAGTAAAATAGAAATAATGTCAACCATAACGGTAAAGTTTACATGATAATTATTTTGAACTAAATATATTTATAAACATTTGACATACATTAAGTCATGTCATTATACAGGAATTCTCATTATCGCGTTAGAGGTGAAGAAACCAAACCACTGAGAAGTTATATGACTTTCCCAAGGTTGTGGAGGGAAAAAGAGGCAGAGCTGAGATTTGTAGCCAGGCTCCCTGGCTACAAAACCTATATTCTTAACTACTGCACCATAGTGCCTCTAAGAACATGACATACAAATGCCTCCATGCCCTCGAAACAATGGCGAGGTTGACTGCGGAATGGCCGAATAAACACATGCTGTAACTTTACAGTGGGGACAACGGCTCTGCACCAGTTGGATTTGGGAAAACTTTATGGGAGAGGTGAAAGTGGAATGGAATTAATTTTTCAGGATTTACTGGACTTGGTAAGTCAGAGTGGAAAAAGGCCTCCCAATAGAGAAGATAAAGATGGGTAATACGAGGTATGCTGTTTGTGAGATAATGCGGGAATATGTAGGGCAAGATGTGTGGAGTGTGGGGAGTTAAATTCTAAAGTCAGTAGTTCAAAATATTCCCAATTGACCCTAGAAGAAGTCATTGAGAGATATGGCCAAAGACAAAATGAGTAAAGCATTGTTTCAGCATAATAATCTGTCAGTGGCCTGTAAAGCAAAATCAAGGAGAAAGATACTGAAAACAGGAAGCTTCTTATAATACTATTTTACAGGTTTGGACAAAAGCGATGGGATCCCTGTTTGCCATGTGTTCCTACTTAACATATTAATTAATGAGATAACCAGTCAGATGTTACAAGTATATCAAAGGAGAATCCAAAGAACCATATCCATAGCCAGTAAGAAATGCTGAAATGACCTTAAAAATAGATTAAAAACTGGCTTTTTCCATAGAAGAGGAAGGGAAGTCAATTTAACCTCACCAGACAAAATTTATTTGTATACAAGAAGTTATCAAAGGCTTTTTACACAGAGCTTTATATGTCCAAGGTAATGTTTAAGCACTATCTCTAGGAATAAGAATATCTTCTATCTCTAGGAATAAGAATCTCTAGGAGTAAGAATCATTTTTGCATTTTTAATTGTCTAAAATTTACATTCAAAGACAATGAAAGGTACCAAGACCTCCACATAATCAGATACCTAGGAAGAGAATGTTGCTAAAGAACACCTAATTTTCCACTGAAAACATTATTTTTTTTTTCCCATTTCAGAGTCTCTCACTGGGTAAAAGTGCCCATATTGACACTGGTGTGAGCATTAAATGAGAATATCAGTAACAGGTATCAGAACAGGAATGCAAAGTTCCTAACACGTGGAATTAGGTGGTACTTCCCTCTCCTCACCTACTGAATCATACCTAAGCATTTTCTCAATATGCATGTGAACTAGTAGGTTCAAAAAAGGAGTGGAGCTGCCTTTCATGAGATGAGGCATATGCACTTACACCTGGCCACTTCTGGGCTGACAGAGGAAAATGACAGCTCAACAAAGGCCACGCTAGAGTTCTGTCAGGGAGAATCTGGCACTAGCAAAGTCAGCATGGCCCCATGGGCCAGACTTGCCAATAGGGTCTTTTGTTTGGAGTCAGAGTGCTTTGTCATAAGAAAAATAAATTAAATTGAGCTTATTTGTTTAAAGCAAATGAACATTTTCTAATCTCACAAACATCTGATCAAAAAAATCAGATCTGGCAGCATCTGCAAGAAGACTAGAGGAAGGTGCAAACTGAAAACACAGCAGGACACAGTAAAGGTCTGGGCTGGAGGACCAAGAACCAAGCAAGTCCAATGACAAGACTCTGATGCTTTTGCAAAATATGACCGCTGCTAGAAGCCACTGCCATCAGTGCTGACCCTTGCTATGTTCATCAAGGCTCCCAGCTGACCCTTCTTTTCCGGGGTCACTGGCTCCAGAATCAGCCTCGGGCTGCAACAAGTGATCGGCTGAGTTTGGGTCACACACTGAGCCCTGGCTCCTGGGGAATTATCAGGTAGCTGGAGTATCTTCCTCTTTCACTTTTGTACTGAGAGGCAAAACACGACAGCCAACCAATCAATACACAGTGGTAAGTTCTGCCAAAACACAAATAGGGTAATAGATGTTCCACTGTCAAGTGATCAAGCAAGTGTCCAGGCCTATCTGGGTGTTGAGACCAGAGAGAGCTTCTGTGTTGGGGATGGAGGAAAGATGGGATGATCCATCTGCTCTGTCAGTGTGAATGAACCCTGAGGAAGAACAGGGCTCTGGAAATCAAGGGGGGAAAAACCAGAATGCCAGAGCCAAGCAGCTCTGCTCTAGCACTCCTAAAAAGGCAGAAAAGGGCAGGGAAAGGAATCATTTCACACCTAGCAAGAAGAATGAACATACTAGAGTTTTGGAAGTGCGGGCAGCAAGGCAGCAGCCTGTGAGTGGGTACAGGGGTAGGTGGGGACAGCAGGAAAAAGGCATGGGGGGCTCCTTGGGGCCTCAAGCTGGCAAAAGAGGAGTGTTCCTAGGATCCTAGCTTGTGAGACTCAGGAAAACATTTGATTATACAAGTTACTGGTGTTCTTACCTAAAACGCATGTTTTTATTAATCAGTTTTATTGTCACTTTCAGTTATGATGGCCTTCTTCTTAATCCACTTAACCTACTCTGAAAGGGCCTCTACTTTTTAACTAACTTTTTAAAACAGACAATCCCACCTCTTCACAAAACATTCCCTAACCTAAACCAAGCCACACTGTTTTCTCCATTAACTAAATTGTTAAATTGTGTTAAACTGTGACATTCTCTGATTCTGACCCATAAAATATCTGTCTCTCCAATCAATTTGGGCACCCTCCGAAGAAAATACCAGCAGACTTTGAAATTCCCTAACTCTATAATAGATGCTCCATAAACACTTTCATCAGGGATTCAATCATGATGGAGCAGAAAGAACACAGAAGAGAGATCATCTGGGTTAAGCCTGTCACATGTTGGTTACCAGATGAATAGTTTATTCAACTTTTGATCCTTACTTCTTCATCAGTAAAAAAGAAACGATAAAGAAGGTGAAGGTAACCTACCATCACTAACACCTAGCTCAAAATGCTATCATGAGCTAATAAAAATAGAGCAAAACACTTGCAAATGTTAAACCACTGCATTATAAAAATACTTTGAACACATACTGTTACCAATGATTAGCATTAAACAGAAGAAATTTCCTTAGCAGAATTTCAAATGCCAGAACAGATTATAGAGAGAAGATATTTTTGGAAATGGAGTCCACTCTAGAATGTTTCAAAATATATAGGTAGTTATAATTTTGCTTAAAAGTTACTCTGCTGTTCTTTCCCAATATGGCCCATGTTCTGCACCTTATCCAATTTGGTCCATAGTCACTTAACACCACCTCCCTTTGCAATAATGGCACCTTATATTTATACATCACTTTACTGTTTACAGAACACTTTCACACCTACAGTCTCATTTGATCTTTGCACGCACACAAACAAAAACTACAAGAGCAAAGTGTTAATACCTAATAAGCGCCCCACAATGTTTGAAGCCTTAAAGTTAAAGCTAAGTTCTTCAGTGAAAGTTTTTTGTTTTGTTTTGTTTTGCTTTGTTTTGTTTTTTAAAAGTCTCCTTTTGCACTTGCTGCAGAGGAGGTGGGTGGGGGATGGGCTAAATGGATGATGAGATTTAAGGAGGGCACTTGCTGTGATGAGTCCTGGGTATTATATGTAAATGAGGAATCACGAAATTCTACTTCTGAAACCAAACTGAAATTCTACTCCTGAAACTACACTATATGTTAACTAACTTAAATTTAAATAAAGTCTTAGAAGAAGAAAAAAAGGGAGTCTCTTCCTGCAATAACATAATAATCTTCAATTTAATACTCAGTACTTAAGACAACAATTTGAAAGCTTTGGGGGCTAATTTTTTACAACTTGTTTTTATCTCTACCCAAAATTTAAATTAATTAAGTTCTGTACTTACTTGAAACTTCCATGACACCACTATATTTATAGAGCACTTTACAGTTTGCAAAAGCATTTCCTTACACCTATCATCTCTTTTGAATTTGCACACACTCAAAGATTAAAACACGAGGTCAATGGGGTGCCTGGCTGGCTCAGTCAGAAGAGCATGTGACTCTTGATCTTGGGGTCCTGAGTTCAGTTCACACAGGGTGTAGAGAGTACTTAAAAATAAATAAATAAACCTAAGAAAAAAGGCACGAGGTCAAAATCATTTATTCATCTTTAACTCTCTTGGAACGAACACCGTGCCTGGTCTCTATGAGAGATGGAATAAATGTTTGTTAAATGTGAAGAAAAACATGGAGGAAAGGGAGAGAATGATGTGACTCAATAGCAAGAAAGATTAGTGTCCATGGAGATACAGAAGATTGTTCTTATTTCTCCTTGTGCAGAAACTTCACTAAATTACATTAATATTCAATTCTCACACATATACTTTGTGTTGAGCACTAAATTACAGGTTTTGCAAAGAGGAGACTTATTAAATATTGGAATTAGAAGATGTTCTCTTCACTATTTTTAAAAATGGCATATGTTTAAGAATCTAAAACTTTCAGTGAAATAGGGACTGAAAATAATCCTTGCATGGGATCAGCCTCAGCTTTCAAAGTAAAACTTTCTCTCATTACTGATACTTTAAAATGAGAAAGTTTCAGTGTCTCTATAAATGAATCTTTCTAAAAAATGATGTGGAAATCTTAAATCTTTTATGACAATCCGTGGCAATCTTGCACTTAAAACAGTAAAAAAAAAAAAAAAAAAGAGGGGGGGAATGCTTCGCTTAAATTTCCAGCAAGTCTGCAGAGCATTTCTAAATGTACCTGCTATAAGTATTTCAAAATCAAAACAAGATAAGTAGTCGTGTCTTTTCCTGGAATCAGACTGAGTAAAAATAAATACAGTGGGACCAAATTCAACCACAAATTCAAGCCAAATCCATAGAAAGCTGAAAAGGAGTAACTTGGAAAAATATAATCAATTACTCAAGATGAATGCATTATTTGTTTAACGAGAGGCAATTTATGGCAATAATAAAAGAAAATGTGGTCTTCTTAAATCAAAATGGAAGAGAGCTTACAGAACAAATCTCTTCACTCCCCAGATCCCTTTGAAAAATAAAAGTAAATACAAAAGAGCACTGGAAATTTGAATCAATTATGGATTTCCTGGAAGATATAAAGCAGATGAGAACAGACTGATGTCAAAATCCAACTGAGTTATGATTATCTCACCCTGAGAAAGCCTTAAACAACCCTAAGATGAAGGCACTCTTTGGAGAAGAATTGGCTGATAGTCAAGAGAAAAAGTACAGCATGTTGAATCCCAATGACTCTCAAGGTTAGTAACTGTTATTTTTGCTACCTGGAAAAAAAAGAAAAACAAACATGAGTATATTCTATCGAAGTAGGAATTCTGACATGGGAGACAGGTACTAGAAATTTAACAAAATTCTAAGTAAAGCATTTCCTAGGACATTCAAGGAAAGCTTCAACTGGTTGGAGGTCAACCCCTTGCACATTTGCTCCTCTGCACAACAGCCACAGGCAAAGCTCCTGTCTTTAAAGCGGGGGATTTACTGCAAAACAAAGAATAGTAATCGCCCCGTCTGTAGAAATACACTGGCTATTACAGAGACTGTACAATTTAAGACCTGTGTAGGGAAACCAAACGCTTGAAAAAGTGTTACTATCCCAAAGGGAAATCCAAATACACAGTTAAGAACAAAACAGAAGAAAGACTGAAAGTGCATAGAACTAATGTCCTCAGAACTAATTCCCCAGAAAATAGAAGGAATAAACAAATGCTCTAAAATAAGGCTGTTATAAAGTAGGTATAGAAAAACATAAATACTAAAGTTAAAACTAAAAATCTATAGACTAAACAGCAGGTAGGGCCCGATAAAAAGTGGTGACCCAGAAGATGGACCCATGGGAACCTCTCTGCTGAATGCAGTGGACAAATGTTGAATAGCAGGAGAAAAAAGTTACAAGACATAGTGAGTAGCTAATAGAAAGGCTAACGTTCATTCACCTAATAGGAGTTTTAGAGAAAGATAACAGAAGAACAAATATGCAAAGGAAAAAAAACACACACACATACACAAAAGAAAATATCCCTATGCCTGAACCTCCATAAAATAAAATTAACATTTAAAAATAAAGAAACTAGGGCGCCTGGGTGGCTCAGTGGGTTAAGCCGCTGCCTTCGGCTCAGGTCATGATCTCAGGGTCCTGGGATCGAGCCCCACATCGGGCTCTCTGCTCAGCAGGGAGCCTGCTTCCCTCTCTCTCTCTGCCTGCCTCTCTGTCTACTGTGATCTCTCTCTGTCAAATAAATAAATAAAATCTTAAAAAAAAATAAAAAATAAAATAAAAAATAAAGAAAAATAAAGAAACTAAATCCACCAATAGTTAAAGATATAAAAGGATAAGAAAAACTATGTTAATGAACAATTAACATGTGAAAGCGCTTAAACTCCATTACTAATTGTTGGATACCCACCTGGCCCCTCACCACACTTGGAGGGCAGGCAGAAACAGAAGAAAGAGGCAGCCCACTCCAGACAGGTCTGTAGAGCAGGTTTAAGATGCAAGCAAATTTCGAGTGCCTGGATGGCTCAGTGGGTTAAGTGTCGGACTTTTGGTTTTGGTTCAGGACATGATCTCAGGGTAGAGAGATTGTGCTCATGCCCCCACACCTACACTGAACAGGGAGTCTGCTGGAGATTGTCTCATTCATCCTTTCCCTCTACCCCTCCAGAAGCATGCCTCACCTAAATTAAATAAACAATTTTTTTTTTTTTTTAAAGCAAGGGAATTTACTTGCAAGGCTTATCTTGAGGCAAGGCATCCACCTACCAGAATCCTAAAAGTTTATGCAGAGGCCTTAACATGGATTCACTCATGTACACTATCCAGACAGTCTCAAAAACTTACTCTCTCAAAGCTGCATCTTTGAGGGGCACCTGGCTGGCTCAGTCTGTGGAGCACGCTACTCTCGATCTCAGGTTATGAGTTCAAGGCCCATGTCGCGGCAAAGATAACTTAAAAAAAAAAAAAAAAGGCTTCATCCTTGGAACAGCTCCCACTGTGGGAATTGTGTTAAAAAATGAAGTAGAGGGGCACCTGGGTGGCTCAGTGGGTTAAAGCCTCTGTCTTCAGCTCAGGTCATGATCTCAGGGTCCTAGGATCGAGCCCCACGTCGGGCTCTCTGCTCAGCGCGGAGCCTGCTTCCCTTCCTTTCTCTCAGCCTGCCTCGCTGTCTACTTGTGATCTCCGTCTGTCAGATAAATAAATAAAATCTTTAAAAAAAAAAAGAAGAAGAAGAAGTAGAGGGCACCTGGGTGGCTCAGTGGGTTAAAGCCTCTGCTTTCGGCTCAGGTCATGATCCCAGGGTCCTGGGATCCAGCTCCACATCTGGCTCTCTGCTCCGCGGAGAGCCTGCTTCCTCCTCTCTCTCCCTGCCTGCCTCTCTTGCCTACTTGTAATCTCTGTCTGTCAAATAAATAAATAAAATCTTTAAAAAAAAAAAAAAAGAAAGATTTCCAAGACATATGAAGTGGGGGAAAATTTGCAAAATATCAAAATATGAACCCATTTATATTATATATGAACGCCTAATAAAGGTGTGTAAGGATGCATACCAAAACCTTTGCACAGGGGAATGGGATTACCAGGCAAGTGTGGGGTGTATGTGTGTGCAGGTAAAGACATCATGAAGTCAGAAGGACTCTGCTTTTTTAATCTATACATGTATATATGCATTATTTGAATTGTACACTCATGTTTTAATTTTGTAATTTAAAAATATTCCTCAATAGGCAGTTTATTACTATTTTACGAAGATAAAACTTTCTTTGAAAGTTTTAAGATAGGATCATAGCAATTCCTCAGAATAATCTTGTCTGTAAGGCTGATGAAAGTAATTCTATAAAATTAAGGAACGGGGCCACCTGGGTGGCTCAGTGGGTTAAGCCTCTGCCTTCGGCTCAGGTCATGATCTCAGGGTCCTGGGATTGAGCCCCGCACCGGGCTCTCTGCTCAGCGGGGAGCCTGCTTTGCCCTCTCTCTCTCTGCCTCTCTGACTACTTGGGATATCTGTCTGTCAAATAAATAAATAAAATATGAAAATTAAGGAGCAAATGTAGTACTGGAAACCACTAATTAATAAATATCAAAAACATTATTTTATCTAAAATATACAGATCCTTAAAAATAAAACTCACACAACATACTTAAAATAGGCTGGCCGGACAAACTTGTAGAAGTCCTCCTACTTTCATGAGGCTTCCATTTGTGAGATTTTAAAGGAAAGTTGAAAGAGGTTGTCAGTGAATGTTTCTATGTGTGTCCTGTCCTAAACCCGGCCATCCATTATATAATGTGAAACCCAAGCTATTGCTACATTGTCATTTCCACTTGTTGCTTTCAGAAATTAGCTAACCTCCAACAGCATCCTATTTTCTTTCACATTAAAGTCATTAGGCTTCTTGCCCATGCAGCTAATATTTCTTTGGCTATAAATAGATTGGACACATCTTATTCCCCATAAAGCTACTATAGAGGACAAGAAAAAAAATCTCTTCAAAGCAACCAAGGAGATAAATTTTATTCCTTTTACCTCATCAAAGGTCAAATTAATTTCACCTGGGTTGTTTACACTTTTAAAATACTTTCAACTTATGCTCTTGACAAGATGAGGGGAAGATGAAACAGAGAGGAATTTCATAACTGCTCTAAAGGAACCATGGAGCTTCTAACGAGGCTGTAGTGCCAGAACGGAAGAGAAGTTAGAACAAAATGATGGGGACCTACAAATAGCACCTACAGACCATTCATGAGAAGGGCTGTTTCATCAGAGTATATGTGACAAGGGCCTTAGAACTTCCTCTGCGAACTATAAGAAAGTAGATTTGTTACCAGCACAAACGGCTGCTGATACAATAAAGGTAACAGTGAATAAAATTTTTTTCCTTAGAACTTCTGTAGGTGAAAACTGGGGGAAAAGGTAGCATTTATTACGTTCTTGAATCGATGGAAAACCCATGAGTACAAGTTTTAAAATGTTCACTTGACTGCGAGACTTCACAGAAATATGGATTCTGATGCCCCAACTTAGGTTTTCTTTTCAAGACAAGCAGATATTTTTCTCTCCCAAAACTAGCCATCTTTGCTGGTTCTAAATCAGTTTTGCCAAAAGTCAATTAATTAAATAATCATCAACCTTTACCAAATGTATCAGCTTTTGTAAGGAATATGTTAATGAATTTTTAAATTACAGCCGATGACTATATATTCTTTTCATGAATCTGTTATGAATACATCAGCCTTAATTTTATATTTATAACAACTGAAATATAAAATTTCCAACACTTCATATGTGATAGAATTATTTGGGGCCTTTTTTTCTTTAGTTTTTCACATTCTTTGCAATTCCATTTTTTTATACTTCAGGCTTTAAGGTAAGTTTGCCATTATTTAACCAACTGGTGTATGAACCATAATCTAGTAATTACTAGCAAAATCACTCAATTTTTTGCTTTGTTTTTAGGTAAACCATTGTAAGTCAGATTTGGGGTAGAAATCTTACTTTAAATTTTGGTTGCTGAGTATGAATTATAAACTTCTGAATATTAAATATATTTATAAGAAAACTAATTCATGCTGTGACCTTTTAAAATATTACCTTTCAACCAAATAATTTTTTAAACTTAATTATTGACTTTATTGAAGTAGAGTTGACATATAATGTTATGTTAGTTTCAAGTGTACAACTCAGTGAATTAATAATTCTATACATTAGGCTGTGCAGTTACCATTTGTCACCATACAAAGTTATTATAATATTATTTACTATAGTACTTATGCCATACTTTTCATCCCTGTGGCTTATTTATTTTATAACTATGAAGACAAAAAAGCCAATAAGTTAAAATTTACAGAAATATTTTAAAACTATTAATGTAGTCCTGCAAAATGAAATGCACCTCTTTAGAAATAACTAAATAACAAGCTAAATCAATGTTACGTGAGAATTAAAGAGATCCTTTAAAGACAAAAAGATCCTTTAAGACATATAATTAAAAATGACTTTAAAAGGAATCTAAAAGAGATTACTATAAGCTAAATAATTCCCATATGAAACATTTGTTAGATTCATCAAAAATAGTGATAAAACAATGTTTATAAAAGCATTCATAAAAATTAATCAACTAAGCAACTGAATATTCATTTAATATATTCAAGAAGAGATGGCATATTTAAGAAGATAAATTCTGCAAATCAGTCATCCAGCAAATAGATTTTTGGACAACCGATGGGCCTTTAAATTCTACTTTTGTTCTGTCAAAGAATGCCCTACCATTGCATTTTAACTTTTAAAAGTTCTTCATCCAAACACTTTTGAGTTGGCTGATATCTAAAAATTCTGCACTTGCAAGATGAGCATAAAAAGATATGTCCTATATTTGGGGTTTGGTTTGCAATTTATTAAGTTACTCAAATATGTAAATATGTAAATGGTTGATGGTTGAATCAAAAGTAAAAGATACCCATAACCTGTGTAAAAGACTTGCAGAATGCAGGCTAATTTTCTTCAAGAATGAGCTTTTTATTAAAAACAAAAATTTAAGGACATCTGGGTGGTTCAGTCAGTGAAGCGCCAGACCCTCGTTCTCAGCTCAGGTCTTGATCTCAAGGTTGTGAGTTCAAGCCCCCCACTTAAAAGAAAAAAGAAAAGCTGGAATTGTTTTTTTTTATGAAGCATTAATAATGACCTAACTTTAATTATACTTCTATAAAGGATCATGTTATCAAGCAAAAATGGCTTCCTAAATTTATTATTTCTAATTTATAGAATAATGTTATTAAAGCAATATATAATTTTGATCGATTTTTCTTAGACTTTTGAGAATCATCAGATGCTCTTAGAAAAGGAATTTGTTAACAAGAGTCTCAGTTTGTTAAATGCAGCCCACCACCTGTTTTTGCAAATAAAGTTTTATTGGAACACATTCATTCTCATATTGTCTGTGTGTGTGGCTGCTTTCCAGCTACAACTGCCCGGCTGCATAGCTATGATGGAGGACTTATAGCCCCCAAAACCGAAAATATTTATGACATGGCCCTTTACAGAAAGATTGATGACCTCTGCTCTAGAATACATTTGTATGCCCTACAACAAGGACCCAAAGGTCTCAGCTGGACCAAAGTTATGTTAAAGATTACATTTTAAATATTTAAAAATATCGGGGCACCTGGATGGCTCAGTGGGTTAAGCCTCTCTGCCTTTGGCTCAGGTCATGATCTCAGGGTCCTGGGATAGAGCCCCACATGGGCTCTCTGCTCAGCAGGGAGCCTGCTTCCTCCTCTCTCTCTGCCTGCCTCTCTGCCTACTTGTGATCTCTCTCTCTGTTAAGTAAAGAAATAAAAAATCTTAAAAAAAAATAATATATTTAAAATATCAGCTAAAACCCACTAAAAACATAAACATAAATATAGAATAAAGTTTGTGCAGCAGTACTTGATCGTGAATGGGGAATCCAGGTAAGAGAAATATTCTTATGATTTTATTTGAGCACTCATTAAAAAATACATACTTAACCATTTTTAAAATAGGTCCATAACTCGTAAACCCCAAGAATATGTCTAAGAACCCATATTTGCTCATAGCAGTTGTAAAAGACAATAAGAACATATAAACATAAACATATAAAAAATTTATAGCTGTTCCTGATTTATAGAATCAGCTTATTGACCCAATGGTTAGGTGAGGGCTTATAAAAGTTTATTCTGAAGATTGCTTTGATTGTTTATATGTGCATTTAAAAATATTATTTAATAAAAGGAAAATATCCATATCTACAGTTCAGATTATATAGAGTGGTGTGGGAAACAAAGGCAGAAGAAAAATTATTAAATTTCCATACTACCTACAGCCCATTGACAAGTCCTTGAAACAGGAAGAGTGACATTCTTCTAGGGACTCAAATGTCTCAAGGTTAATACTTTGCTAAGGCCAAAAGGCAATCCTAGCCCGAGCCACCCCCAACCCCAGGATCCTGTAAGTCCACTTTAATATATAAAAAATCCTTTGGAAACCTCCTTTATCTCTAAACACCCCAAGAGACATGTCGGCAATCATTCCCCAAGCATGGGACCCACTGATGAAGGGTCTCATGACTGAGTTTCTACTGAACAGTAATAAATGACCTTTCCCAACAATAGCTAGCCCCATCGGGGTCCTGGAAACTTTGTTTCCAAAATGTCTGGGAAGCTTGGGCTATCCCTAACCCCCTCCCGACTTGAAAGTATATAATGGGCCACTCTGCATGACCCCGGTGCAGCTCCTTCTGCCCATGGGTCCTGTCCCCATGCTTTAATAAAATCAACTTTTTGTACCAAAGATGTCTCAAGAATTCTTTCTTGGCCGTTAGCTTCTAACCCTCATAACATCTTTCCTACATTAAGACTCTTTACTTTCAAAGCAGTTTTAACTTGATCATATGCAGTTGAGTCTTATGAGCAGAATGCGTGATAAACTGAGTGATCTAACTCAAGTCATCAACAAGTACAGTAATCTTTACCAAGACAATCATGGTGTTTCCAGTTGTTTTATAAGGCTTTACTGTTGTTCTGTTATTGCTATTATTTATTTGCATTGATAGATAGATAGATACATAGATATTAAGTATATTTGCTATTATGTATGGTAATTTTTTACATAAACCACATACTTTGGAAAATCTGTGGTAATTTTAGTGATGAGTTTTTTAGATTATTCCCTGTAGATTAGAGGTTAGCCAGATTTCACCTGTAATTCCAATTTGATTGGGGAAAAATAAAAAAACAAAAAATAATATTTCATGACACATGAAAATAATATGGGGTTCAAATTTTAGAGTCTATAAATAAAGTTTTATTTAATAATCATTCCCATTTGCTCATGTATTATCTATGGCTGCTCTCATGTTGTGATAGCAGAATTGAGTGGGAGCCCAAAAAACCTGAAATATTTACTGTCTGGCACATTACAGAAAAAAATTCAACAAGCTCTGCTTAAAACCATACAGAAATTTGGAAAAAACTGAAAAGATTACTAGATGTCTCTGATACCATACCACACCATTGTCCTCTCCCCCTTCACCATCCCCATGGAAAAAGGCAGTTTCAGTTCTTCCAACGAATTCATTTCAATATTTCTTTACTCTATATAAATTTGAGATACACTGACATTTCCTTTGAACCCTGTCATGTCTGCATAGTTCCCTTTTTAATAATAGGTTAAATAAAATCTTTAACACGTGTTTATTTTATATCTGTATAAATTTATCTGTTCTTGTATCTGTATGACAGTTATGATTTTTTTCTTTTTTAAAATTTATCCTTCAGCAGAACAAAAAGAACACATCAAAGAATATGTCTTATTCTCTCTGCTCCTCCTTTAACATTATGTGAGGGTAGAGCATACAAAAGTGATCTGTTTATGCTCTGCCCTTTCAATATAGGAATAAAAGACAAGGCCCAGGAAAAGTGCCCTTAAGCAACACAATAATTTGTGAAATGCCAGGTGTTTATACAAGGTTTTCTTTTGGAGAGACTTTAGAAAATGGAACAAAAGGCATTTTCAAGTGTAAAGGACACTCATTTCAAGCCAGTAAGGGCAAGTTGCAGAACTTTTTTTTTTTTTCAAGAGAAACATTCTGCATAAAATAAAACTGTGGGAGAATGCACCCCAGTGGATTGTGTCAATGCAGCACTGTCTCCTAAACCATCTGAGAAGGTGACCCAGGAGGCGACTTACCTACCCCAGCAAGTTTTAATGCTGATTAATCTATAGAAGGATTTGACTTTGAGCATTGTTACTTACTGTTTTTTCTTAAAGAATATGTAGGGATAATTTTTATTGTTTTCTCACTAAAACCGTATTTTCCACGAGATGAAAATCTCGCCAACTGGAGTCTGCCCAACTACGATGAGGGTAACATCTGCAATTGGCAAAGCATTAACTTATATTTTGAAACAGAAAAAATGAACGTGTATAAGGGTGTGTATGTACACTGTGCACAGGGGTTTAACACTGGCTCGGAATGCAAATCATGAGAAAACTTCAAACCATATTTTGAACAATAGTTATAGTTTTGGAATAAATGTGGAGAGTAAATATAGTTAGAGTTGACCCGTAGCAACACGGGCTTGAACTACGTGGGACCACTTATATGTAGATTTTTGTTGATAAATACTGTACAGTACTATAAATGTGTTTTTATGACCTTTTTAATAGCATTTTCTTTTCTCTTGCTTACTTTATTGTAAGGATACAATATATATCCTATCCAACATGTGTTGGAGAGGATGTGGAGAAAGGGGAACTCTCTTACACTGTTCGTGGGAATGCAAGTTGGTGCAGCCACTTTGGAAAACAGTTTGGAGATTCCTTAAGAAATTAAAAATAGAGCTACCCTATGCTGGGTATTTAACCCAAAGATACAGATGTAGTGAAAAAAGGGCCATCTGTACCCCAATGTTCATAGCAGCAATGTCCACAGACTCCAAACTGTGGAAAGAACCAAGATGTCCTTCAAAGAATGAATGGATAAAGAAGATATGGTCCATATATACAATGGAGTATTATGCCTCCATCAGAAAGGATGAATACCCAACTTTTGTATCAACATGGATGGAACTGGAAGAGATTATGCTGAGTGAAATAAATCAAGCAGAGAGAGTCCATTATCATATGCTTTTGCTTATTTGTGGAGCATAAGGAATAACACAGAGGAGATGGGGAGATGGAGAGGAGAAGGGAGTTGGGAAAATTGGAGAGGCGAAGGGGAAATTGGAGGGCAAGACGAACCATGAGAGACTGTGGACTCTGAGAAACAAACTGAGGGTTTTGGAGTGGGGGGAGTGAGAGGTTGGGTGAGCCTGGTGGTGGGTATTAAGGAGGACACATATTGCATGGAGCACTGGGTGTGGTGCATAAACAATGAATTCTAGAACACTGAAAAGAAATTTTAAAAATAAATAAAAAAATTTTTAAAAAGAGTGCAATATATAATACATATACAAAATATGTACAAATTGACTTTATGTTACCAGTAAGACTTCTGGTAACAGTAGGTTATTAGTAGTTTAGTTTTCGGGGAATCAAAAGGTACACATGGGTTTTCAACAGCAAGGTGGGGTCAGCATCCTTAATCCCTGCAATGTTTAAGAATCAACTGTCCTTTGACAGAATCACTAGTAATTGTAATGCATGATTTATAATAAGTTTGTATCTCTATTTTTCATAGGACTCAATACTCCTTTGAAGAGAAAAAGGAAAATAAATCATAGGAGCACAAATGCGCTAACCAGCTAAAGTAATAGCACAGTGATAATGATCCTTTTTTAAATTATCTTCTCAGCAGTACTTTCTGACCAAATTAAGATCATGTGGGAGATATGGTACACATGAAAATAAAGCCCCACTTAAAATTCCTTCCTTTCTTATAGGAAAATACTTGCAAATCTTGCATCTGATAAAAGACTTATATCCAGACTATGACTCTTACAGCTCAATAAAAAACGATAACAGTAATCCATTTAAAATATAGCAAAAGGCTTGAATAGACATTTCACCTATTTCATGATAAGTACATGAAAAGTTGTTCAACATTATTCATCATTAGAAACATATGCATTAAAACCACACTGAGATATCAATACATACCCACTTGAATGGCAATAATCAAAACATTAGGTAACAGCAAGTCTGGCAAGGATATGAAGAAACTAGAACTTTCATACACTACTGGTAGAAATGTAAAGTGGTGCTATCACTTTAAATATAGTTTGGCAGTATTTTAAGTTAACAAAAACTTTCAATGACCCAAGAATTCCACACCTATGAATCTACCCAAAGAAATGAGAACACGTGCCTGCAAAAGACCTATAGAACTTATACATGAATATTCATAGCAACGTTACTCATAGCCAAAAACTGGAAACAAGTCCAATGACCCTCAAGTGGTAAATGGACAACCCGAAAGTATCATATCCATGCTAGGATTACTATTTGGCAACATAATGGAATAAAATATTGAGACGCAGTGCAACATGGTTGAACCCCAAAAACATTACGTGAAACTTAAAAAGCCAGATACAAAAGACTATACATCGTATGGTTCTATTTTTAGGAGCTACCCCAAAAAAGACCAATTATAGGGACAGAATGCAAATCAGTTGTTGCCTGGAGGTAGTAACAGGGATTGACTACAAAGAGGCTGGTGGGAATTTTGTGGACGATAGAAATATTCCAAAACTATGCTGCCAGTGATGGTGGCACAACTCTGTTCATTAACTAAAAATCATTGCACTGTACACTCACCATGGGATATAAATTAGACCTCAGTGAAAGAGTTAAAAAAAAAAGGTGAAAACTTGAAAAATTCCACAGATAATATATAGCACAAGTTTGAATAACTTTTAGATCAAACTGCCCATAAAGAAACAGTACATAACAAAGCCATTTGGTGAGGTCACCCATCTGACCATAAGGCAGATGATCGTCCAGACCCGAGACCTCCTTAGGAAAGTATTCCTCAGCACTGTCCATCTCTAGATTTGCATTTCTCCTACTTGTTCTGCAATAATCTAGTGTGTCCGTTCAAATGTTCAGAACTCATTCTCTTGTCAAATATGTTTGAGGACAACTGCATTCTACATTTACCTCTTAAACTAGAGTCACAGAGCATTCCAGCATTACAAAGATTCTCAGAAGTCCTGCATCAGAAACAACACAGTTGGGGTTTATTGAACACCACTTTTTTAGGAAGCATCATTACCATTCAGAAAGTTATAGAGAATGACATGTCCTTGTATTCTTCAGCCAGTTTTAAGTATTAAACATTTCCATTTTTACTTCAGATCTTATTGAATAAAATATATTACATATATAGTTGAAATGCATATGTACCCAAATTCCATCCCTTCTTCTTCAGCGATATTCACTAAACTGTTCTCATTCCCATGCCTATTGCTATATTTTTACTACACAGATATTTATCTAAAATTAATATATGGTATTATCTACGTAATTCTAAACTTTATATAAGCAATAGTATATTTGTCTTTTCTCCCTCCAAATTGTGTTCCCAAGATTCTTCCATGTTATGGATGGTTCACTTTCATAATATTTCATTATAGATTATATCCATAATTTACTTACTGAACATAGAGTAAATGTTACTATTACAAATCATAGTGCAACAGGCATTCTGGACCTATTGCCTGTGCACTGGTAGTGGATTATTTCCTGGAACATATTTCTAGAAGCGGAATAGCTCTGTCCAACAGCATGCCCATGTTTAAGCATCATATAACTATTTCATTTGTCCACCTCTGTTTTAGACTAATGGAAGGAGTTCTTTTAAAATTTGGTATGCACTCTTTTGTCAGCTGTATGGGTGGCAAATATCTATTTCCAGGCTGTAGTTCACATTTCAACTACATTCATGGTAGGTTTTGCTGTGGTGGTTGTTAAGTAATTTTTAAATTGTAATTAATTGCATTCGTCAATCTTGTTTTAATAGTTTGTGCTTTTTTGTGTATTTGTAAATGCTTCCCTCCCTTTGGCTATAAAGATATTCTTCTATATTTCATTTTTAAAGTTATTTATTTATTTACCTAAGTCTTTAGTTCATTCAGAATTTAATAGTTCACCTTTTCCCAACTCATCTGTAATGTCAATCCTGTCCTATAATAGGTTTTTATAAATATCTAGGTCTGTTTCTTGGTTCTGTATTCTGTTCACTGGTCATTTTTCTACACCTGCACATGATCTTGCAATCTACTTGCTGTAACTTACCAAACAATAAGTATTGCCATCTGGTAAAGCAAATCTCCATACTTCTTTGCTATTCTTTAACATGTCCTCACATGTACTTTCTGTTTTATTGGAATTAAATTCTCAATGCAAAGGAAGGACATTATTTTCTCTTCTTTTCTAATTTGTATATCTCATTTCTCTTTTTATTATTAGAGTACATTGGCTAGAACTTCTGGTAAATATTAAATAGAAGAGGTAACAGGATTTTTGATGGATTCCAAATTTTGGTGGAGTTGCTTCTAAAGTTTCACTACTACACACATTAACTGTAAGCTTTAAATAAATACCTTTAATCAAGCTAAGAAAGTTCTACTGCTATTTGCTATGGCATTTCCTACTGAAGAAGCATCAAAAACAATAAAACTTTCCCAACATAAGATCATGCAGTAATGTATTATTTAGGCTTTGCTGAGTAACAAAATGCCCCAAAACTTAGTGGTTTAAAGCAACAATTTTTTTTTTTTCATGATTCTGTGTGCTGGCTGAATGGGTCTGCTGCTCTCACTTGGGCTCATTCAGAACACTATCCTACATCATGCCTACTAGGTCTCAGCTTGGACATTTGGGACATTTCTCCTTTTCTCCTTTCATTATGCAGGAGGCTGGCCCACAGTTCTGTCTTCACAAGATGCTGTCAGGGTTCCCAGCAACAAGGAAGGAGAAGACCTAATGCAGGAGCACTTTCTAAGCTTCTTTCATCGTATTTGCTAATGTTCCATTGCCCAAAGCAAGTCACATGGCCAAGTCCAGACTCAAGGTTGGAGAAACAGAGCCCACCTTTTGAAAGGACAAGCAACAAAGAATATTTGTCATTCTCCACAGTCTAGAATCCCCTCTATGAATGTAGTAAGTTACATTAAGAGTTTTTTTCTGATGTGGAAACAGATATCCAGGTATTGGTCATAGAGATTTTAAAAATATCTCTGTGCCCATTTTTATTCCAAATTTATTTCTTTGTGTCTTTTCTCTTTTTGTAGATCAATCTTCATATATTTATGTATCATTACTTTCTTCAAGAACCTAAACTTTTGATTTTGCTGATGATCTCTTTCTTTGCCTTATATTGAACATTTCTGATCCATCTTTGTTCTTCATCCTTTCTTAAGTTTTAGTCTATCTTTTTTTTTTTCCTAACTTCTGGAGTTGAATGAAAAACAGAACAAACCAGGAGAATGGCAAGAAATAGATCTGAATGTGAATAGAACAATGACTAGCACACAACCCTTCTAGGTTCAATTTTCTCTTCATAAAGTCTATCTTCTAAAACTTATTTTCTGAATGGTTATTTAGGGTGAATTCTCTCAGTCTTAGTATGACTAAAAATGTCTTTCACAAAAACAAACTTTAACAAATAAAGATATGCCATGTTATCAGAAATAAATACAACCAGATAAAGATGTTAATCCTCCTTTAGTTAGTTTATATTTGTTAAGATAATATTGGGACCATCCCCAAAATTGCATATTTTTATATTACCATGTTATATTCTCTATTCAACTAAAATAATTTAGTTTCTATTTTATTCCATTTCCTCTACCCAATATCCCTTTCCTATACTCTATGAAAGTGCATATGGCAATCACTTATCAGCCTAAGTATTAAATGGAATAAATATTTTAGGCTTGGAGCAACAATCTAAAATTAAGCTCTCACAGACATCCTCACAATCTATCAAATAGTCTTTTGGGGAGATTTAAAAAACAAAACAAAATGTTAAAACTAAAGAAACATCTTGGTACTGACTTGCTTTATAAGTGTAGTGCATGTATTCCACTATGTTGTAAACTTGAAACTAACATAACACTATACGGCAACTATACTTCAATCAAAAAAATAAATTAAATAAATAAAGCCACAATAGCAAGTTTGAATGTTTGCAGTCAAGTTGAGAAGACATAGGAACCTTCCCAAAATGAAGCCGTTCTTACAAGAGTCAAACTTAATAAAACTGGTAATGTCTTATATTTGTAATAACCTTGGAAACTGCTAGTATCAAAAAGTGCAATATTCTTTTTTTTAATTTCTTTCAACAAATAATACCCATTTCCCCCATGCCTTTGCTTAAATAACAATATTCTAGGGTTGAATTCTAAGCCCCACATGGGGCTCTCTGCTCAGCGGGGAGCCTGCTTCCCCCCCCCCTCTCTCTGCCTGCCTCTCTGCCTACTTGTGATCTCTGTCAAATAAATAAGTAAAATCTTTTAAAAAAGAAAGTTATTTCTATGGGAGATAACAGAAGCAAATTATTATGGATTACTGATTCAGTGGAGTATATTCCTCTAAGTTCTTAATAATCAGAAATGCTATAGAAAATAAAGTATCATGATAGCTGATATATTTTTTGATAACTGATATTTTTAATGTTGACACTAGTCCATGATATGAAAGTATCTCCTGAATAACTAATAAAGATTAAATTATTCATCAGCATAGTTTTAAGGTTAAGTGAAATATTTTGTCCCTGTTACTCAAAAACAGACAATTCATATATAGTATCTAACACCACAGATAAATACAATTGGGAAAACTTCAGAGAAATAAGTAACATATATTCCCCCATTCTAAATAAAACCAGAACAACAATTTCCAGGAGTAAATTCTCTACAAAATCTCAATGTTTGGGACAAAGAACCTCTCAGCCAAGTGAAAAGTATTTATGACATTAAAAACACAATTTTTCTTGTGGGGCACCTAGGCGACTCAGTCAGTTAAGCATCTGCCTTCGACTCAGGTCATGATCCCAGGGTTCTGGCATAGAGCCCTGCATCGGGCTCCCTGCTCATTGGGAAGTCTGTTTATCTCTCTCCCTCTACCCTTCCCCCCTGCTTGTGCTCTCTCTCTCTCTCTCAAATAAATAAATAAAATCTTAAAAAAAAAGCAAACCACAAACATTCTTATTCAACAATGGTCTCTCTCATTCATCCCCAACTTCCTAGTTCAAATTTCCTTCCCTGGTTCAAGTCCTTTGGTACCATTAACACAATTCCTAACTAATTTGTCTCTAGTATCTCACATTTTCTTCCACTGAAACTTCATTGCTAAAGAGTGCCTCTCAAAGTAGAGCTCTGACTTTCCCAGCTGAATACTTTGCAGTAGCTCCCTAATGTCTTATTAAAGTCCAATTATACTACCTAGCTTTCAAGACATGAACCAGTACGTCCAAATTACCATTCCAGCATTCCTAGAGTTAGCCACCGTGCTATTTACCTTCAAGAATGCCCTGGTCCAGGGGCGCCTGGGTGGCTCAGTGGGTTAAAGCCTCTGCCTTCAGCTCAGGTCATGATCCCAGGGTCATGGGATCTAGCCCCACATCAGGCTCTCTGCTCAGCGTAGAGCTTGCTCCCTGATCTCTCTCTTGTGATCTCTGTCAAGTACATAAATAAGATCTTTAAAAAAGAATGCCCTGGTCCAGCAAAATCTGCTGGAGAAACCACCTCCCCTTCCTACCTACAGATTCTATCCAGGATACAAGTCCCAGTCTAAATGGTCCCTTCTCTGTTCTTCTTAAGAAGCACCCTTCCCTTTGTTTATCAATTCATAGTCCTGCTACTAGTTCTCCTATAACCTTTCCATTTTACCCTGTGTTCTAGTCATACCAATCTTTCCTCTGCCACTAGAATGTAAGTGTCCTGAGAGAAGAGTTATTCTTCTGTTTCAGTCACCCCCTCAACATATGTGACACAGTGACACACTTTGTGGAACTGATGTTTGAGGCTCTGAAATAGCGTCTCAAGACCACAGGGTGCCCACTTTCTATCCTCTATTATTAATTATTTTTTTAATAAACCAAAAAGTTAAAATAACCAAGTATTTCCGTTCTTCAAAGATATGGCAATGAAAAAGTCTCAAGGTACAAAACATAATACAAACCAGTGAATTTATTTATTTCCAAGAGACCTCAATTCTAAATCTTATTAATAACCAAATATGGAATTTCCTGAAAAAAGCCACCCAATTACTGTATTTACTTTCCTGTGCTATTCAGCATTACTAGAAGGCATAAATTAATATTGATGAATGAACAAAGAATTGAGTTGGTAATATACTAAGCAAATGCTCTTCTGACTTTCATAATAAGAAGGAGGGGGAAAAAAGCAAAGCAAAGCACCACCTTCTAATATATAATGGTATGTTCAAATTCAGTAGCTGTAAGTGTGGCAAAAACTGAATTAACTATGTCAGAAGATGGATGACTTCCCATTAGCTGCATTTTAAAATAATGTTAAGATTATATTAATTACGAAGGCTTTTCATTTTAATTGTCTATAAACAGAAGAGGTTAAGTCAATTTTATGTACTTCAAAGAATTTTTAAGCAGGCTGCTGCACTAACACATGAATAATGAGGACATTCATTACTTTTAAAAACGACTTTCTTCTGTACATCAACACGTCATTACTCTCTCCTCATTCACTCTTGCTCTATCTTCATATGTATATACAAGTAATACACATGTTTTTAAGTATGCATGCCCTTAAATACTCAAGTATTTAATACACATGTATTTAAAGATAATAAATATTATGCTTAAGAGATATTTGCCTATAACTAATAATAAATGGAAACACAGGATGAGCCTCATTATCCACCAAGTATGAATTAGAAGATAAAATGTAACAGAATATAATTCCTACCCTACATTAACCAAAACCTGTTACAGATGCATCCCTGTAGAGTCGATCCTCATTACTGGTGGATTCCTTATTTGAGAATTTGTCCACTCACTAAAATTATCTGTAGGCACCAAATTAATTCTTGTGGTGCTTTCATAGTCATTCACAGACATGCACAGAGCACTGAAAAATATGAGTCACCTGACATGGTCCCACCTGAGGTTGAAAAAGGTGTTTCTCTCTCTTCTTGTTTAGGTTTTTATACTATAAACAAGTGTCTCTTTTCAGTCTATTTAATGCCAAGTTTCTCACATTTTTGTGCCCTCTGTTGGTGATTTTGGTGCTTAAAATGGCCTCCAAGCTAAGGGCTCTCTGGTATTCTTAAGTCCAAAAAGGCTGTGATGTACCTTATGGAGAGAATGTGTGTGTTAGATCTTCTTCATTCGGGCATGAGTTAGAGTACTGCTGGCTGTGAGTTCAATGTTAATGAATCAACTACATATTAAATAAGGTGTCTTTAAACAAAGACACATGTAAAATAAAATTATATATTGATTGTTGATACAAACATTCTGACCAGAGGCTCACTGGAACCTAACCCTGTATTTTTCCTAGGAGCACTGTTTCAGTATTTGCTAATTCAGTGTTCATGGCAATTTCATATATCATAACTACTTCAAATAATGAGAGTCAACTATATATCATGCACACACACACACACACACACACACAGAAACATGCACACACAATCACATTCACACACATGGAATAGAATAGTCTAAAATGAGGTTATGAAATTAAATAATCAAAACACAGGTATTGTTAAAGAAAAATTACTTTTCTTTAACTGTATAAGATTTCCTGCTCAAAATCAGTATGTTTTAGTAAAATTAAATATATATTAAATTTCAGTAAAAGGAAGAATATCTTTCTGTTAACTTCTTTGATAAAGTAGAAAACAGTCCTAAAAGAATCTTAGGAAAGAAAGAAATCATTTGGCTTCCTCATTAAAAGCATATTAAATATATTAAATGCTTTAATAACTACAATCTCAGAATTTCCAGGTCTTTCCAGCACTTTCTATCTCTGGGATGTTCTTACTTAAACTAAAGAGATGTCTTTGTATGAGAATATTCTTATCCACTACTTCCAGGGCCCCATACTGTTTAGTTGGATATATCCAGCAGAATATGTATTCAAACAGGCAGTGGCCTCCAGCCTTAACAACTCCTTGAATTTATGTTCTAAAGTTCTGTTAAAATAAAATAAATGAGACTGCTTTCATCTACAACCTATGCAAAACTCTGTGTTAATCAATGGGATAATGGAGAAAATTATCATAATTCAAATCATTTATCAAAATTAAGTTATTTAATTAAGTCATTAATTACATTTATCATAATTCAATCTGCAAAGTATTACATGACAATTTTTCATTATTAATATTATAATTGGCATCATGATAGAAACAGTATAAAACAATTTACAGAGACATGGTCTTCTTTCCCACAGAATGGTTAGATTTTAACTTTATATTAGACATTGTTTACTATAGTTCCTTTTTAGCAATCTGTCCTCTCAAAACACAGGTATGTGTTTTTAGGTACAGGACAGATATCTATAAGCAAGAGTCACCATTTCTGAAGAGATTTTATAATGTGATGAACATTATAAAAGAACAGAGAGTTTGGGGTCAGCCAAGGCAGTGTTTAAATTCTGGCCCAACTATTTACCAGGTCACTTAACCTCTCTAAACCTTAATTTCCTCCTCAGTAAAGATCTCTTGATCCCAATAAAAAGAAAACAAACAAACACTAGAAATGAGAAGCTTTTTGAAAGCTTAATGCAAACTCTTACCTACACATCTGAACCAATGTGAGGCCATTTGCATTCTTAATGTTCCCCATATTGTGCAAATAACAATATGTTTTGCTGCAGAAATGTTAATATGTTTGATTATGGGGTGCCACCTCAGACTCCAGTAGAGTTATGGGTAATATCTAGCATTTATACCATAACATCTTAACTAATATCTGAACAATTCTTAATTTCAAACACATCCAGTCCCCAAGGTTTTGGATAAGAGGCTGTAGAGTAGCAGTACCCAACTTCAAATTGCTGAGAGAAATAAATGGCCAGGCAGGTAAAGTGCATATGTGTACTTTTTGCACATATGTGACTATGTAGGATCAGACCATGTCACTCTAGCTCATATTGTCTTTGGCCCAACAAAAGGAGGAAAAAGGAAGAACACGTGAAAATCGATAATGCTCATTAAATTATCCCACGTTGGCCTTCAGCCCACCCCTACCTTAATAAGTTCCCTACCTCCGCTGGCCAAGGTCATCAACTCTTCCTTTGGCGGGCCTCCTCCTGTTCCTTTATACCTGTTTGAATTCCTTTCTCAAACATAATCCAACTTTTCCTTCAAGTCTTAGTGTCCTCCAACTGTCAAGACCCCAGATCTGTAACTACCCCTGCATGAAGAAGACTAACCCAAACCTAACCTCTCCCAAGACACACTCACACGCACACATGCACACACACACGGTCCAGAGAGACCCACCAGGCAGACTCTGTAGATTCCAACCAGACTACAGAAGATAAAAAATATATGAATAGATGGCTTTGGTTTATGTCCTTATGCTGTGCTTTCTCCCAAGACAGCACAAGTAATAGAATACCACTCCATTTCTTAAAACTTTACAGTGGCCTCCTACTTCAGTTTAAACGTAATCCAAACTCCTTTCTACAATGACTTATATGGCCCCACGTGATCCAGCTTCTTACCACTCAGAACTTGTTTCATATTACGCCCATTCCACCCCGAACCTATAACCTTGTCATGTCTGCCTTTTATGTTCCCTTCTCATACCCAGTATTTTCATAGCTGGTTTGTTCTCATTATTCAAGTGTTAGTTTAAAGGTCACTTACAGGGCCTTTTTTGATCATCTTATAGAAAGAAAGAACCTCTGTCCCCTAAGTTTAACTTAACTTTTCTTCTCCCTTTTCTCTTATTTTCTCTTATATTGTGTGTCTCACTCTAAACTCACTTTACTTGTGTGCTTAGAATTTCCCCATACCCCTGCCATCATGAAAGAAGGGAATTTTCCTGAATTATTCACAGCTATATACCCAGTACCTAAAAGAGTGCTGGGGATGTAGTATGTGCTCAATAAACATGTGTTGAATGAATCATTGCTCTGACTTGGCAACAAATTAGCATTTTAAGCCTGAACTTAAAAAAATAAAAGCACCTCTCTTAAAAATCATATAGTGTTTCACTATACAAGATAACTTATACATTTTACAAAGTAGTGTTATGGGAACTGGGGGAAGCAGAGAGAGTCTTTGAACTAAAGCGGTCAAGAATAGTGTTTGGTCAAAAATTAAAAACAGAGCTACCCTATGACCCAGCAATTGCACTACTGGGTATTCACCCCAAAGATACAGATGTAGTGAAAAGAAGGGCCATATGTACCCCAATGTTCATAGCAGCAATGTCCATAATCACCCAACTATGGAAAGAGCTGAGATGTCCTTCAGCAGACAAATGGATAAAGAAGATGTGGTCCATATATACAATGGAATATTATGCAGCCATCAGAAAGGATGAATACCTAACTTTTGTATCAACATGGACAGGACTAGAGGAGATTATGCTAAGTGAAATAAGTCAAGCAGAGAAGGTCAATTATCAGATGGTCTTACTTACTTGTGGAGCGTAAGGAATAACATGGAGGACATTAGGAGAAGGAAAGGAAAAGTGAATTGGGGGAAATCGGAGGCAGAGTTGAACCATGAGAGACTGTGGACTCTGAGAAACAAACTGAGGGTTTTGGAGGGGAGAGGAGTGAGGGGGTTGGGTGAGCCTGGTGGTGGGTATTAAGGAGGGCACATATGTCATGGAACACTGGGTGTAGTGCATAAACAATGAATCTTGGAACACTGAAAAAAATAAAACAAAATTAAGATGTTTAAAAAAAAAAAAAAGAATAGTGTTATGTCCACATTCATATGCCTGCCCCGAAGGAAAACACTGGAATGGTGCTGAATGAACTTTTGCAAGGTTATAGAAAGAGGAGTCACTATATGGCTAGGATGTGACTATCCACAGAGATAACAACAGATTCACACCACATGGAGCACAAATATTTAACTTAATTTTTTTATTAGTTTTGGATATTGGAACTTTAATCCATATCCCAAACCACTGATTCAATGAGACTTTTAAACAGTGATTCAATTTGACTTTTAAACAGTGATTTTAAAAAGTGATTTTTCTTTCCCTGCCTCATGTGTACCTTCAGAGATAGGTACTAAAAGTCACTTTTGCTTCAGAGAGCAAAAAGAAGATTCTAACCTAAGAGAACAGTGGTACCCAATGGAACTGCATAACACTACATATGAGGCTTTACATTCAACCAATAATCAAGGACATTAGTATCTAACTGAAAAAAAATTCATAGAATGTTCTTGTAGGACAACTTCTACTAATGTAGGCACTTCCTATATGGGAAATGTGGGAAACTCTGAATCATATTGCACAACCTCAGTAAGTCTTGTTTTTTACAGAATCTTCATTATGTTGTCACTTTTCCACCTTTGCTTAACTTCACCTTTACCATGTCTACACCAAGGTCACTTCAAAGAAAATACTAACAAGTTAACATCGTAATCATTGTTGTCCAAGCAAATCTCACAACTTCTAAGACATTTATTATCTTAAAGGTTAATTCCCATGGAATAAAAGCCTATGTAGAAAAGACATTTTAGAGTCTCAAAGTCAAATATTCTTTCCATTTTCACTTACTTGTTTATAGACTGGTCATGACACTGAAGAAGAAGCATGGGTTCTAATCAGCTATGTGACCCTGGACAAGTCACATTGCCTCTCTAAGCCCCATTTCCTTATCTTCAAGTTAGCAGCTGAAACAAGATAATTCTTCAGGTCTCTTTCAGAACTTTACCCAAAAAAGGCCTTCTGAGTCTACATGACAGGGAAACCAGAGTGAATATTAAAGGAAAAGAGGTGAACAAATATTTCACCCCAATTCAGCAGCATACATATTCTGAGAAAATTTTAATAGTAAAAAACAAGTCCAGAGGAAAGTACTAACACCAAAATTTGAATTTTTATTATTTCAGGTAACATTATTTCTAAACAAGCTAATATAGCTAAATTGATCCTATAGTCCTACACAAGCTGCTGAAAATTTATTAGCTAAAGAAAATGTCTAATGTGAAGTCTGAGTACTGTATGGGAACTTAAACTTGAATTCAAATGTAAATATAAATCTCACAGATTTTTCCCCCCTCTGAAATGTCATAGAGAGTATTGGGAGAACTAGTTTACATTCAGGCTTTACATTTAATTGGATAAATATATGATCAACAGAAAAATCAAGATGATGGGCCAAATTTCACTTTAGAAGTGATGAAAAGGGGGTATTATAGTATTTCCAGAAGAAACATACTAGGAAGTGTGCAAAAATTAGTCTTTATGATCTCATGGAGTTTATAAAGATATTTCCATAAAATTGCATCTCAACTATTTAGAGTCACATAAAGTATAATGTATTCATGGTCATTTTATGGACCAATATAAAAGACTGAGTACAGAAAAAGTGTGACCGATAAAAGTAGCAACAGTTACTATACATGTTGCAAATCACTTCTCTTAGTTCATATATTTTGACTAAATATAAACCGGGTATTTCTGGATTACTATATTTAGACAAAGCAAATCCATTATCAAATGTTTGGACTCAAAAGTATTTATCCCAGTGTGATAGTGCCCATTAAAACTTGTGGCACTTCATCTAGGGTGAGGAAGCTAAATTCATCATTAAAAAAAAAAGAAGAAGAAGAAGATTATACTATATTATCACTAGTTGGTCAAAGACTCTACATGATAAAACATAAAATAACAAATGTTTAATTCAAAGTGGCACATTAGGCTTGCTTTTTGCACAAAGTGGCACATGTCTTTCTTTCTTCTGCAATACTTTCCACTAATAGAAACAAAACAATTATGGATAGACTCAAACTTCCTTTTCTTAAAAAAAAAAATGGGGATGAAGTTTTTACTATACAGAAATCATAACCAAATTTTATAATCTCTCCATTAGAAGATTCTCTAGACTTTATGGTTAAAAATAACATTCCTATCTATCTCTTACGCTAAACGTCACCTCCTTGAGATAGTGAATATAGTTTTATTAATCACAATCTAAAGCAGGGAGGATATACCAGGCAAGTTGAACAAGGAACATGCTTTACCAGTGGGAGGGTCAACTCACTAAAATATGAAGACTCAGCTTTAATTTCTTTCTTAGGATCGAGAACATTAAGAAAAATCATTATTCCTTAAAATTTTAAGGAGGTCCAAATTAAAGCTTTTGAAATAAATCCTTGATTGTTGATGAGCTTGCTTGACCTCACCCGGGATGTTTTTCCATTTCCCTAAAGGTAGAGGAAATACTGAGATTTATGAACTTGCCGAGAGATCTGTATGAACTTAATTCTTAATATTTACAGAATCATTCAGAGGTTTTTTTTTAATACTATTTTGAGAAAACCACCATATTTGTGTTTTTAAACAATACTCTGCTCAAATGTATTTGAAAATACACAGAAAATAAAAGCCTTAAAAATGCAGCTGCTTCCTAAGGACCTAGAACTAAGGTCAAGTGGAAAGAAGTCAAAACACTACTGGGCTAAGAGAAGAAACCCGTTTTATGTCAGTATGGAGCCTGGAGGAAGCCACAGAGACCAAGTAGGGAACACCACCTGCCACAGGGTAGCTGCCCCCAATCTTTCTTCCTTTCTTTCTTTCAGCCACAGAGGAGAGAAGGAAGAAAACAAGATGGTAGGGTGGAAGCAGGGCTGTTGAAGGGAAGGAGTCACTGTGTTGGTGAGAGGGAAACAGAATGGCAACATAACACATAGGTGCTCCTTACTAGAACGTACCAAAAAGCAATAAAGTCACCTGTGGGAACTTTCAGGTGCCAAACCTGACAAACACACTTGCCCAAAATCTGTGCTCACAGAAGTCCTGTGGGCAAGAAGAATTATTTTCTTGAAGACGAATATATATGTATGCATACATATATATGCAGTAATCAAGAGAATTGTAGTCATATATATACATATATTTAAAGAAAGTCATATATATATATATATTTATAATTCTTTGTCCTTGGTGAATTCATTTAAATATTGGTCTAAATGTTCTATAATTTCCTTATAAATCATACACTGTGAAGAGCTTACGTTAATGGGTGTGTTCTTCTACCGTGATGTATATATCTACATACAGCTTGTGTCTTACTCCACTTTCTCTTCTCTAAATCCTTGATCTGTGCAACATTCACAAACTGAGCAAAAAACTAAAAAATGAGATATTGGGCACCTGGGTGGCTCAGTGGGTTAAGACCTCTGCCTTCGGCTCAGGTCATGATCTCAGGGTCCTGGGATCGAGCCCCGAGTTGGGCTTCTCTGCTTAGCGGGGAGCCTGCTTCCCCCCCCTCCCTCTGCCTGCCTCTCTGCCTACTTGTGATCTCTGTCTGTCAAATGAATAAATAAAATCTTTAAAAAATGAGACGTTGAGTGAGCTATAGACACAGCATGTCTGCTTCATAATTTGAGTTAAAAAGAAAAACAGAACATGTCAGTTGGTTGGACTGTTGTCTGCTCTGCACACTTGGAGAAGTTCAAGTTCTCGCATGTTGTTGGGCACATAGGAGATACTCAATAACTATTTATAGAACAAAAGAACTGGGAAAAACCTGGGAGCTGTCCAGGCACCTACTTCTCAAAGCAATACCACTCAGACTGATGTTCCATTGCTCAGAGGGCAAGAGTTTCAGAGCCCCTTCTCCCAGACCCAAGCCATGATTTTCCACCCCAGCTGCGCGTAAGAAACACACCATGGCATCTGTTTCTTTTTAATCAGAGGCCTGGGTCCCTCACCAGGGATACTGATTCAGTAGCTTGGGGACAGAGCCTGGAGACCTGCAGCTTTCAGCTGCTTGTGAGGCAGCTCTGTTTTGCAGCCTGGGTTGAGAAGGAGCAGACTCTTCTAGGCTTGTTAACCTAGAAAGATAGATCTGTTATCTTTACTGTCAATTCACCTAACTCAGACAACCTTCTTTTTTTTTATATACTGAAAAGGAGGAAGTAACTAAGCAAACTGCAGGAGATAGAATGGGGGGATTTAAGAAACAAACAAACAAAAACATATTATGCAATCAGAAATTTGAGGGGAGGGTGGTGCCTTCTATCAAACCATACAGTGGCTCGACCTGCATCTTGATTCTGCTACTTCTACAGTATGACCCTTCTACGGTATGACCCTTCTACGTTATGACCCTTCTGACAAACTGCTTAACTTCTTCATGCTTCAATTTCTTCATTTGTGGGATGGAAACACGGCTAACACCACCTAAGATCATTTTGTGAATTCAATGAGGTCATGTATAAAAAATGCCAAGTAGAGAAACTCAGACTTAACAACATATCAATAAATGACAGGTCTAAGGATGCAATGATGATAACAATAATGATTCCTGAATGTAAGTAATCGAGGAATTTTGAAAAACCTAGGTAGTTGAAAGTAAAACACTTCCTGTAAGTCTTGTTTCACACTTATCAGGTTGAAATTTTTAGTAAGTATTTTTTTGTATATCTAGTATGTTTTTGGCACTCTGCAAGACCAAAGAGAGACAATCATGAAAAAGAGGTATCTCGGTGCCTGGGTGGATTAGTCGGTTAAGCATCTGCCCTGGATTCAGGTCGCATTGGACTCCCTGCTCAGTGGGGAGCCTGCTTCTCCCTCTCCCTCTGACTCTCCCCCTGCTTGTGCTCTCTTGCTCTCTGTCAAATAAATACATTTTTAAAAATCTTTAAATTTTTTTTAATTGAAAAAAAAGAGAGATCTCTAAGAAGTAGGTACACTTGTGTTGGAAACAAGTATATAAGTAACAATATAATAATAAAATAATACCATAATAACAGTGTGAACAAGGCTCTATCATCTCTAAGAGATAGTGACAAATAACAATTTTGTTCAGATAATCTAGGTTAGCACCTAGATTAGTAACATGATTTATGATAATATTTCTCTTTTGCAACTTTGCCTAACCCAGGAAGATAGTCAAAGTATTCCCATTACTGTGACGTAAAAAATATCAGGAAAAAAAGACGTATGTTTACCTAAAATACTCATTGACAGAGAGCAACTACAAGGATCAGAAGCCTGTCCCTCTTCCTCTTATGTGATTGCAAAAGGGAATTGCTCTACTCAGATGAGATTACTCTACCACAACACTTTTGAGGGCAAATATCGTCAAATTCTCATACCCATCCTGAATGAAGATCCTTCACAAGTGAGTGAGCAGAGGAAACTCAATCAGCTAACCAACACCAACAGCAAAATCACCTGTGAGGTAGTCTACATTTCAAAGCCATCTCAGCTTCTCACTTTACATAGGCAACTCAGAGCCATGCCTCACTCTGGGTTAATGGGATAGTTCTCATTTTATCTGTAAACTCAGCAATGCAAGCAATTAACACATTTCCTTGCTGACTTAAAAAAAAAAAAAAAACCACCACAGACACTAATTTAAAAGTATACATGAAATCATTGAAGTGAATTTAGTAATCAGAGGAGTAGATCTGTCATTCATGGCATCTGACTTTTGATAGGATCATTTGTTTATAGACTCAAGCTACTGAGTACCTACTTGAATTCTGAAAAAGAACTGAAGAAAAGCTGTGTATCTCTACCATTTGCCTCAACTCTTAAAAAATGACAACTTGAAAAATACATTGCCAGCAGGAATCATTCATTTTTTTTCCTGTTATTACCCCTTTAGTCACTGAAAAATAAGAAAATATATAGAAATGAATGAATAGGAGCCAAAAATATGAGCTGTATCCTCCAAGGGACCTAATTTAACCTAGAAAACTCTAAGCCAGAAAGGAAGTTTCTCAGAAAGTCAAAACACAAGTTTTCTTAAAACTTAGGTTTATTTATATGATGAAATGTTCCAAAAATGGAATTATTTATGTGGCTCACAAAAATATATATAATTTATTAAAACAAATAAGTGAAGAAATTAGAACAAGCAAGAATAAGAAAGAGACTAGGTAGCCAACAATGTTATTTTTATTTAAAATACATGTCAGGAGAGTCTGTACAAATGCTACAGAAAGGCTGAACTTTCGACTTTGAGCACCCTCCCTGTGCAGGGAGGAAACGAGATCACTTCCACAATATTCCCTAAATCTCTTCCCCATCATCTAACTTTCTGATATTGGAAAATGTAAATTCTTTAAGCCTGAGACACTATGACATTATATAAGATATGATACTTCCGGGGTGCCTGGGTGGTTCAATGGGTTAAAGCCTCTGCCTTCAGCTCAGGTCATGATCTCAGGGTCCTGGGATCGAGCCTCGCATCGGGCTCTCTGCTCAGCGGGGAGCCTGCTTCCCCCTCTCTCTCTGCCTGCCTCTCTGCCTACTTGTGATCTCTGTCAAATAAAAAAAATAAAATCTTAAAAAAAAGATATGATACTTTGGAGATAATTAACATTTAAATGGAGTAATATTAAATTATAAATAGTTGGGTATGTGCATGTGCATGTGCATGTGTGAGTGTGTGCGCACATGTGAGTGTTTGTGTCCGGGACAGAGCTTGGGAAACTGGTAAAGAAGGGAAACAAAGAAACAGGAAGGTAAGGGTACAACTCATGAACTTTGCTTAAGAGAAGATGCCTTTTCTTCAATATCCATATTTGTAAAATAAGAATGATGCCATTTCTTTCAATATGTCACAAAAAACTGATAGAATAAAATATTAACGTAAGGTGATATAAGGAAAAAAATGTAAGAAATAAGGTTGGAACACATGGATATGAATCTCCTCCACAGATCTTAAGTAGAAACATACCTATTTCCTTGACCAAACTAGTCCGGTACTTATAAAAAATAAATGAGATAATATGTGTGGCTTTGTAATCAAGTATTTATGAATACTTTCCACCAACATAACATAAAACATAAAATTCGTGTTGAAATTCCTTGACAAGAAAACAAGGGATGTGTATAAATAATCTTTCAGTCATCCAGACAGTATTTACTGATTCCTGAAAGGATCCATAAATTCACTTTAGCTGAAGCTGTCCATTTATTGGAGGACAATTATATGCTAAGTATTTTTGTTTTATAGGGTAATAAAATATACCCTTACCACTTCCCATTTCTGTAGAGGTCCTAAAACATTAGGTGTTAACGTCTCCACATTCTTAAAAGAGGTAAGAACTACACACAGGATTTTAAAATGACGTTAACAAAAACTAGTTGTGCACAGTCTTAACCCTTCCACACTGAGGTTATGAAACAGTGGGATCTGGGAGACTACAAAGAGGTTTCGAGAGTTAGAAGGGGCTTGGTTTTTACCTCAAGCCCAGGGAATGGACCCTCAGTAGCACAGTCAAAGAGTGTTCTCTTGAAATTTGGGGAAAACAGTTGAAAAAGTAAGAGATGGTGGCTGGCCAGCTGCACTGCTGGAACAGTGGAAGATTTCTATATTGAACGTGATCTGCAAAGAACATGAAGGTGTTCCCTGTGGATTCCATGGATTCAATCCAGGCCCACAGGAGAGCCAGCATGGGGTTATCAAAGATCCTGTACAAGAGGGACACTTGCAGGTCTGAAGAGATCCCTTAGAAGAAGATGGAGGTGCACCCTGGGTGTCTTGGCGTTGACAGAAGAGTCATAAGCTAGAGACAAATGTGATCACTCAAGTCAAGGAAACAGCAGGTGATAAATCCCTTGGGATGTGCTAGGTGTGTGTGTGTGTGTGTGTGTGTGTGTGTGTGTGTCTGTGTGAGATGAGGTTTTAGGAACCCAAGAAAGTGCCCAGTAAGAGAACTATGACACCCCAGACACATGACATATCCCAAAGATTTAATAATCAGATGGCACAGTCACCAAACAACCAAAACAAGGTAGTGACCAGTCAACATGGCTTCCACCACGGCTAGAGAACTACATGTCAAATGAACACCAGGTTTGTTCCAAAATGGCAATGAGGGCTTTCAATAATATTTGTCAATGAAGAATTTTTCTGTCCTACTTCTCTCATCTCTCCTCCAGGTTCAACCCTGGAAGAACCCGAGGCAGCCTGATGAGTGGGGGAGGAAAAGAAGGAGAATCTCAAAAGAAGGGAACTTTCCTACCATAGGTTACCAGGCCAAGAGGGACCTACACTGGGAGAGGGAAGAGCTGTCCTTTCAAAGATGAAAACTGTGACTATATATTCACTGGATCTTTATTAACTGAAACTATAGTAACTGAAAGATCTTTTCATTACCTAATATTAACCCAAAGCGTCACAGACCTTTACCTAGATTTCACCCACATAAGAAGGAAACAACAGGTCACATAAAGATGGGTTTAAACAGGACGTGATGTGGCAGTGGGGAGCATATATAGTGATCGCTACAATTACACAATATTTGATGTGCGAGTTCTGATGTTTTCAAAATTTGTTTTCAGCCACAAAAATTCTTCAAAGGAAAGTTGATGCAAAGCTCAAGGTGTAAAAAAGGTGATCTCAGAGTTGCTTTAGATGGGGGATGGACGGTGCAGGGAAACAAGGAAGGACAGGTACATGCCAGGTCCCTGAGGTTGTTGAAGGGTAGGTTAACAGCCAGCCCTGAGACAGTCCCTTCAGTAGGTAAGTCTCCATCATCCCCCAATAGTTCCCTCATACTCCTTGGTAATCCCACCTCTCTCTACCCCACTCCCACTCCTAAGCAACCACTAATTGGCCAGAAGTATTTTTAAATTCAAATTAGTGTGGCATTGTTCTACAGAAAACTCGGAATCTGGTTAAAATATCAACAGACTTCTGGGCTTGCAGCATAGCCTTCAAGTGATCTCCAACACCAGTGGATCATGATCCCTCAGGTAAGAAGAACGATTTTTAGTACTCATTCCAACAAGGGAGGTAAATTCCTGGGATAATCCAAGGCAGTAGTCCTAGATAATAATAGTGTGTTCTAAAAAAGCATGAAAATGGTTGTGTCTCAAAATGAAGTCAACCATGACTATTAAGATCTTAATCACCTAAATGTAAAGCTTTACATTTTAGTTTCAATTTTCTGTCTTTTTATTAGACATAGACTACTATAGTCAAAACTGTATCTATAAACTCCTGCTTCACTATTTATAAAGCATGTGACTTTTGACAATTTATTTAACTTTTCTGGGCTTCAATTTCCCTGTCCATAAAATAGGAATAAAAACATCTAACTTGGAGTGTTGCAGAGATTAAATAAACTAATGTAGCTGAAATACCAAACACAACATTGGGTGTATGGTTCCTCATTAGATGTCAATTCCCTTCCACTTTCACTTTTTCAAGTAAAATCAGAGTAAGTCTAAAGGAAAAACATGGTTTTGAAATCCTGCTTCCCCCTCTCTCTCTCTGCCTGTCTCCTTGCCTACTTATGATCTCCGTCTGTCAAATAAATAAATAAACTTTAAAAAAAACTGATAACTTTTTGGACACTTGGGCTATTTACAAAGCATGCATTCAAAGACTCAAATATTTTATTTTTCTTTTTGTCTTTCTCATAATTTTTATTTAAATTTCAGTTAGTTGACATACAGTGCAATATTGGTTTCAGAAGTAGAATTCAGTGATTCATCACTTACATACAACACCCAGTGTTCATCAAAGTGCCCTCCTTAATGTCCATCACCCAATTATCCCTTCCCGCCACCCACCTCTCCTCCAGCAACACTCAGTTTGTTCTCTATCATTAAGAGTCTCTTTTGGTTTGTTTCCCACTCTCCTTTATTTTCTTTCTCCCCTTCCCAAATGTTCATCTGTTTTCTTTCTTAAGTTAGATATATGAGTGAAGTCATACAGTATTTGGCTTTCTCTGACTGACTTACCACACTTAGCATAGTACACTCTAGATCTATCCACATCATTGCAAATGGCAAGATTTCATTCTTTTTAAAGGCTGGTTAATATTCCGTTGTATATATATACTACTTCATTATCCATTTATCAGTCAATGGACATTTGCCTCTCTCCATTTGTCTCTGGCTATTGTTGATAATACTGCTATAAACACTGGGGGGCATGTACCCCTTTAGATCTGTATTTTTGTATCTTCTGGGTAAATACCTAGTAGTGCAATTGCTGTATCCTAGGGTAGCTCTATTTTTAACATTTTTACGAACCTCCATACTATTTTCCAGAGTGGCTGCACCAGTTTGCATTCCCACCAACAGTGCAAGAGGGCTCCCTTTTCTCCACAGCTTTATTTTTTTTTAAAGATTTTATTTGTTTATTTGACAGAGAGAGATCACAAGTAGGCAGAGAGGAAGGCAGAGGGGGTAGGGTGGGAAGCAGGCTCCCCGCTGAGCAGAGAGCCCCCAGGACCCTGAGATCATGACCTGAGCCAAAGGCAGAGGCTTTAACTCAATGAGCCACCCAGGTGCCCCAACAGCTTTATTTTTTTTTAAAGATTTAATTTATTTATTTGAGAAAGAGGTGAAAGCAAGAGACATTACAGGGGGAGAGGGAGACTCACCACTGAGCGGAGAGCCCAATGCAGAACCCTGAGATGATGACCTGAGCCAAAGGTACATACTTAACTGACTGAGCCATCCAGGTGGTCTACCACATCCTTACCAACACTTGTTTCTTGTGTTGTTAATTTCAGCCATTCTGGCAGGTGGGAAGTGGTATCTCATTGTGATTTTCATTTGTATTTCCCTGATGATGAGTGACACTGAGCATCTTTTCATGTGTCTGTCAGCCATCTGGATGTCTTCCTTGGAAAAGTGTCTATTCATGTCTTCTGCCCATTTCTTATCTTAATTATTTATTTCTTGAGGGCTGAGGTTGGTAAATTCTTTATACATTTTGGATACTAAACATTTATCAGATAGGTCCTTTGCAAATATCTGTCCCATTCGGTGAGTTGCCTTTTAGTTTTGTTGATTGCTTCCTTCACTGTGCAGAAGGTTTTTTCTTGATGAAGTCCAAACAGTTCATTTTTGCTTTTGTTTCCCTTGCCTCTGGCAACATGTCTAATAAGAAAATGCTAAGACCAAGGTCAAAGAGGTTTCTTGCTGTGTTATCCTCTATGATTTTAATGGTTTCCTGTCTCAACTTTAGGTCTTTCATCCATTTTGAATTTATTTTGTATGGTGTAAGAAAGTGGTCGGGTTTCATTCTTTTGCATGTTGCTGTCCAGTTTTTCCAGCACCATTTGTTGAAGAGACTGTCTTTTCTCCCTTGTATATCCTTTCCCACTTTGTCAAAGATTAGTTGATCTTTTAGTTATGGGTCCATTTCTGAGTTTTTCTATTCTGTTCCATTGATCTGTGTGTCTGTTTTTGTGTCAGTACCATACTGTCTTGATGACTACAGCTTAGTAATATAATATAGCTTGAAATCCAAAATTATGAAGCCTCCAGTTCTTTTTTTCTTTTTCAGGAATGCTTGGGTATTCAGTGTCTTTTGTTGTTCCATGCAAATTTTAGGATTATTTCTTGTAGCTCTGTGAAAAATGCTGGTGGTATTGTGATAGGGGTTGCATTAAATATGTGATTGCTTTGGGTGGAATAGACACTTTAATGATGTTTGTTCTTCCACTCCATAAGCACAGAATGCTTTTCCATTTCTTTGTGTCCTCTTTGATTTCTTTCAGAACTGTTCTATAGTTTTCAGCATGCAGACCTTTTACCTCTTTAGTTATGTTTATTGCTAGATACTTAATTGTTTTTGGTGCAGTTGCAAATAGGATCGATTCCTCGATTTCTTTTTCTGAGGCTTCATTATTGGTGAATAGAAATGCACAAGATTTCCGCAAGTTGATTTTATATCCTGTGACTTTGCCAAATTCATATAACAGTCCTAGCAATTTTTTGGTAGAGTCTCAAATACACAATCTCACCTTCACCCAAAAGAGCTAAAAAAGAAACAGCAAATAAAGCCTAAAGCCAGAAGAAGAAGAGATATAATGAAGATTTAGACCAGAAATAAATGATATGGAAACAAATTTTAAAAAGTAGAACAGATCAATGAAACTGAAAGCTGATTCTACAAAAGAATTAATAAAAGTGATAAACCCCTAGCGAGACCTATCAAAAAGAAAAAAGAAAGGACCCAAGTAGATAAAGTCATGAATGAAAGAGATCATACCACCACCACAGAAATACTATTATAAAAGAATACTATGAGAAATTATATGCCAAAAGACTGGGCAATCTGGAAGAAATGGACAAATTCCTAGAAACTTACAAAACTGAAACAGGAAGAAACAGAAAATTGGAACAGACTCATAACGAGCAAAGAAATTGAAGCAGTAATCAAAAATCTCCCAACAAACAAAAGCCCTGCGCCAGATGGCTTCCCAGGGAAATTCTACCAGACACTTAAACAAGAGTTAATACCTATTCTTTTCGCACTATTTCAAAAAATAGAAATGGAAGGGAAACTTCCAAACTCATTCTACAAAGCCAGAATTACCTTGATTCCAAAACCGGACAAAGACCCCACTAAAAAAGAGAATGACAGGCAAATATCCCTGATGAACATGGGTGCAAAGATTCTCAACAAGATACTAGCAAATCAAACCCAACAGTACGTTAAAAGACTTAATCACCATAGTCAAGTGGGATTTATTCCTGGGCTGCAGGGATGGTTCAATATTCACAAGTCAGTCAATGTGATACATCACATTAATAAAACAAAGCATAATAACCATGTGATTCCAACAACAGATGCAGAAAAAGCATTTGACAAAGCATAGCAACCATTCTTGATTAAAAAAAAACAACCCTCAACAGAGTAGGGATAGATGGAACATACATCAATATATATGAAAGACCCACAGTTAATATCATCCTTAATGGGGAAAAACTGAGAGCCTTTCTTCTATGGTCAGGAACAAGACAGGGATGTCTGCTCTCACCATTACTAACACTGTACTGGAAGTCTTAGCCTCAGCAATCAGACAACAAAAAGAAAGAAAAAGCTCCAAACTGGCAAGGAAGAAGTCAAACTTCCACTGTTTGCAGATGACATGATACTCTATGTAGAAAACCTGAAAGGCTCCACCAAAGACCCAAATAGTTTAAAATTCTGACTGATGGAGGCAGTAAAAAGAGAAACCACGCACTGCCATATCAAATATCTTCCAGCATTTAACATCATATATCATGTAGTATAACCACTAAAACAAATTCCTCATATAAAAGTAGCTGCCAATTTTGACTACTATAGCTTCTTAGTAATTGATAGAATATCATTGTGTTTTTTTTGACACAGAAATGAATTATACATACACCACCACCAAGTCCAAGCACATTTCTGCTTCATACATTTTTCATGTTCAATAAATACTGCTTTTACTGTGACATTATGCCTTTGCCAAAATTTACATTTCTCCTGTCACCAAGTATGTAATTTATTTTTTATTTATTTATTTGACAGACAGAGATTACAAGTAGGCAAGAGAGGCAGGCAGGGAGAGAGAGGAGGAAGCAGGCTCTCCACGGAGCAGAGAGCCCGATGTGGGGCTCGATCCCAGGACCCTGAGATCATGATCTGAGCCAAAAGCAGAGGCTTTAACCCACTGAGCCACCCAGGCGCCCCAAGTATGTAATTTATTGTTAATAATCCATTTACTTGAATTTACAATGACATTTATAATAATGTATGATTCGCCTTCTATAGAATAAACTTTGAAAAGCTTTACTTATATCTGTGAATTAGATACAAAACTCAGGCATTATTAAAATTAACTTATTTTCCATCAAAAACTCTCATGGTATTAATACTTGCTAAGTTCTTCTGTGATTCAAACAATACATTAAATATTGTTGCTTCACTTTTTCTATATGTATAAGAAAACAAAATCAAAACTGAATGAAATTTCCAACAATAAAATACAACAAACTACTGATACATGCAAAAAAAAAAATTACAAAAGCATTATACTAAGTGAAAGATGCCAAGCCCCCCCCCAAAAAAAGCAATATATCCTATAACTTCATTACTGTTATATTCTAGAAAGGCCAAAACCATAAGGATGGAAAACCGATTAATTGTTACTAGGAAGTGGAGGTGGAGGGAGGGTATTTGAACTTTGAGAGTGAAAATACTGCTCTAAATCTTCACTGTGTTGGTGGTTACATGACTGTATACATTTTGCAACATTCACTAAAATATACATTTAAATGGAGTGATTTTACTATACGCAAATTATACCATTATAAACCCTACCCCCAAAAAGGAAAAAAAATGAATGAAATTCATTTAGAAGAGCAGCTCGTTGATCTATGTGAAAAATCATGCTTGACAGAGCAGTATGTGAAAGATACCTTCTGCAGAATGAATCATTATTTACAAACATAGTCTTCTTAAAATTAGCTACTAAATGTTTTTAAGTAACAAACAACTAAGCCAGCCAGGTGCCCCTCAGCTACTAATTTTTAAATAAATGGTGATGCTTATTCAGCAGATATATTGCTTCTGATTTTAAAGTGGCCAGTGCTACTGCCCCAATGTGGGCACCCATGACAGATATAAACATCAACGTTTTCTTCCATTTACACACTCATCATCAACTTTCTTTAGAAATGGGAATTCAGTATTTCATTAAATGTGTTTTTTTTTTATTTTTGTGAGGTCACTGATGCCAGAAAAGTTTCACTGCAAAAATTTTTAAAGCTACCCAAAATAGATATATTCTACTTAAATTTCATTGTACACCCAAATGATAATTTCCTATGTTTCCTACTGACTCTGCTAATGTATGGCCTAGTAGCTTCATGCATTCCACAGGCCTTGGTGCTACTACATAGTATACAATGAACAAGTTATGCTAGGAAAAGATATTTGTGTGTGTATTCATATAAATCTGTATATACACAGAATATTATTAAATATTTTGTGTGTTAAAAGTGTTGGCATAAGAGATATGTATTATTTTTGTCATTTTTCAGGCTTAAATACACATTAAAGTAACACCTATCTTCACTACACAGATGCCTGAGACATTAGTAGACAAGACTATAGTCAAAACCTATAAGAACTAATAGAGATCTACCAGCCCATTTTGACTTATTTTAATGCAATGATTAATACTGATACTTTATTAAAAATGAAAAAATTATGCAAATGCTAAACTAAATGGGATTATATTCATAAGCATAAATATGGATGTGTGAGTACCCCACCAAAATTCAGCAATACATATATACTAAAAGAGAAAATTAATGTCAGTATTATACACACACATACACATACATGTATGTGTGTGGATTTGTGTGTGTGTATGTTTCCAGTATAAAAATTCTAAATAAACATTAACAAGTAGAATCCGGTAACATGGTCAAATAACATTTATTGAAAGAATGCAAGGATAGTTCAATTGAATTTATTATATTAATTGATTCAATAAGAAACACTGAATTATTTAGATGATGAAAAGCCAATTTATAAAATTGATTAATAAAATAGGGATATATAACAAAGTCTCTTAATAAACTGGAAATATATAATAAAATACCTATCTCTCAAACTAAAAGCCAGAAAAATAGTTATTAGAAAAACACTAAAATAATTTCCATTGAAAGTCAGGAACAGGAAGGATTTTCTTAACCATTATACTTAATAGTGTTTATAATGTGTATAATATGAACCAAAGGAATTAGACAATAGAAAAAATTAAGGGAACAAAATATAGGAGTTGTAAAAATTGGAAACAAACAAGAAAAAATTTTTACTATTAGTATTATTTCTTAGCTGAAAACCCCAAGAAACCAACTGAAAAATTATTGCAAAGGATAATAGAAACTCAGCAAGCTGGCTAGTTAAAAAAACAAATAGTGACCCATAGGAATCAATAGCCTTCAAATAAACAAACATAACTGAATTAGAAAAACGAAATGGTTGTACAAAAGACTCCATTTTACATAGAACTCCAAAGATGAAATATCTAGGAATAAAATAAGTAAGAAATGTCCAAGAACTTTATTGAAAAACCCTTTAAAAGATTTAAATGATAGAAACACACAGCAAGTTTTTGATACAAATTTTTGACATCATAAAATATCATGTTTCCTACAGATTACATTAAAAATACTAACAACTTTTTTTAGCTAGATAATCTGGTTCTTAAATTCATAGGGACTTCCAAATAAGTATTATTAGTCAAGTAAAAAGTTTCTGGGAAAAATAGTGAAATAAGAGTTTTATCTTATTTTATTTTATTTTTAAAGATTTTATTTATTTATTTGACAGAGAGAGAGACAGCAAGAGAAGGAATACAAGCAGGGGGAATGGGAGAGAAAGAAGCAGGCTTCCCCACTGAACAGGCAGCCCAATCCAGGGCTCAATCCCAGGACCCTGGAATCACAACCTGAGCCAAAGGCAGATGCTTAACAACTGAGCCACCCAGGTGCCCTGAAATAAGAGTTGTAACACATATCATAAAATTCCTATAATTAAAACTGTGGTACTAATGCAAAGAAAAAGATAGATGAGTGTAATAAGATTGAAAGTCATAAAATAGAAAAATTACATATAGAGCTATAGAATATTATCTATATGCACACAGGAATACAGAATATAAAATGATAAACTAGACATCTCAAATAAGCATAGAAAAGATGAATTACTGAATAATGTTAGGGAAATGGATAGGCATCTAAAAGAATAAATTTTGATCCCTACATCATATTCAATAGATCAAACTGCAGAACTTATTAAAGGAGGAGAACAAATTTGAACGTACAAAATTAAATGGTAAAGCACTTGGGGTATTTTTTAAAAACAAGTTTAGTATAGAAAATACCTCTTTAAGCATGACACAAAACACACAATAAGGAAAACTGATTAATTCATCTATATAAAAATAAAAAGACCAAAATTGGAAACAAAACCATATACAATTCACTTTACTAATAAAATATTCATTTTGGGGGCACCTGGGTGGCTCAATCAGTTGAGTGTCTGTCTTGGCTCAGGTCATGCTTCTGGGGTCCTGGGACAGAGCCCTGATTCTCTCTGTCTGCCCCTCCCCACTCACTACCCACTCCTGTTCTCTCTCTCTCTCTCTCTCTCACTCACTCCTTCTCTCACAAAAATACATAAAATGTTTAAAAATGTATTCATTTTAGGGGGCCTAGGTGGCTCAGTCTTGAAGCACCCACCTTCGACTCCAGTCATGATCGCAGGGCCCTGGAATCTGCCCCATATCAGGCTCCTTGCTTAGCAGAGGCCTGCTTCTCCCTCCCCCGCTCCCCCTGCTTGTGTTCCCTCTCTGGCTGTCTCTCTCTTTGTCAAATAAATAAATAAATAAATAAATGTATTCATTTTGTTACTATGTTAAAAAACTCATAGAGAATACCAATAATCCAATTAATAAAGGGCAATGAATATGGATAAAGAACACCCACAAAAGGAAATTCAGTAGACATTAAATATACTAAACAATGTTGAACTTCACTTACAGAAAACAAATGTACATTTTAAAATTATAATAGGAGGTCACTTTTTATCTTAAATTCAAAAGTGACTTAAGTGATGGGATTAAAACAAATATACTGAAATGTTCTGCAAATATTAGTTACTAGTACTACTTTTCAAATAATTTTATAACTTTTGGTTTCTTTTAACCCAAAATACACTAGACAATTTGGAGCACTGTACAGATGGACAAGAGTCCTCAGTGTTTATTAATTTTATTATCCTAAAGCCTGAATCCACATATTGTTTGAAAGAGGGTAGCAAGCTCATTTTCAGATGACTGAAATGTAACCTAAACAAAGATGTACCAAATTAATACAATACAAAAGCTGCAGTCCCAAGACATGCAATCTTTTCCACCATTTATAGAATCATAACAGAAACATTTATTTAGGTATGAAGGTCAAAAATATGCCCACTTTTATCTTCTACATTACTCTCTCCACTGAAGAAATAACCAGAACACGACAATTAAGGGCAAGTCTACTTGTCAAACTGGGTGTTTTGATATTTCGATAACATGTGAACATCTGATGTGGATCCTTTTTTCTAGGAAATCAAACAAAAACATGGAAAGACTGATAAGTTCTCTGGTCTCAGATCCTTCTATTTCAATAACTAGAATGAGAACCTCATTTGGACTGACAAGTACAATAAGGAAGCCCATCCAAAAGACTTAACAGAACAAAAGAAAACATGAAAAGAAAGAAAGAGCTTTAGATTATATTTGCAAGTTGGAGAGTGAGGTACCCTTATTTCTTCCTGTAAAGTCTTTGCAGAGAAAAGGTAAATGATCTCTGTTGAAAGACGTCAACAATACATGATAGTGGAGAATATATTGATCCCAATAAAAGCAGACTCAAAATAGGTAGAAGAATTTCTTCTGTAAGATGCTAACAAGGTAAAAACACAAAATGATGTCACTATAATAGCTATGAGAATTAGAATATCTTCTATAGAGAGATTAGCCTGACAATAAAAGAATCACAAGTTCTAAAATCAGCAAATTCAAAGAACCAAAATCGCAAAGAAAATGGATTTCTTTATTTTTTTAAAAAATGGACAGTAGATTTTCTTTGATGAGCAGAACTGCTTTGCACAGTGAATGCATTAAGTGGTTCCAGACATGAGTCTTAAATACCAATCTAAAAACATTCTTTAAGTGACAAGTACTTAAAGCATAACATATCAAAAGAAAAAAAAAGCGTCTACTAGAAATTGCTAAAAACTTTAAAGCAGAAATTCCTTTTTGCAAGAGTTAGAAACTAGAAATGATACCACAGATTGCCCTAGTTTGTTTATACTTGCTATAAAAAAAAAAACAGATTTTAAAGGCAGTGTGATATAGTAGAAAAATCACAGGCTATAGTAGAAAAATCACAGGCTAGTGTGATAACGTACAAAAATGCTGAGCTCGAGTTTTGTCATCTGTAACAAAAAGGGGGGCTGCCTTCCCCCTTGCTGGGCTGTAGGGGTGTGTAGGAACAAATAAAGCACAGTGTGGTATACAGAATATATGCAGACATGCCCAAAATGGTAGCCACTATTATCATTAAACTTCAATGAAAGAAATGAGTACTTGAACCATGTGAAAATGAGGTACTGGAAGCCAGTCTAGAATTATGCTTCAAAACTAAAGCTAAACAACATAATACTGAATCAAAGGAAAACCAGTTAGCATCAAAGGGAAATAAAGACAATGACTGCACAACCCTAGCCTTCAAGGAGTTTGCAATTCTTTTACGCAAAGTATCACTTACTGAGCAATGACTTTGTTCCAAGCTAAGTCTGAGCAAGGGAGATTCAAAAGAATAAAGACATAGTCAGGACTTGAAGGAACTGAGCGCTGAAATATGAAAGCCTATCATCAGAACATAAGGGAGTGGGCAAGATCACGTGGAAGCAGAGAACAAATGGCACCCAACTCGACTTGGAGCGTCACAGAAAAAGTTTAGATACAAGGCAACCCTCAGGATGGCTCTTGAAGAAAATAAAGCGTCTTGCTCGTCAAGTGACCGGCAGAGGCCCAGAGAGCAGAACAAGCAGGGGATTCAGGGTGAGTATGTCTGCAGTCTGGGAGACAAAGGTTTGAAAAGATTCTGCAGAATCATCTTGGGGTCATATGATACTAAGGACTTTGGACATTCTCCAAGAGGTAACAGGGAGCGGATGGGTGGCTTTAAATAGGAGAGTTAAATGATTAAATCATACCGCTTTTATCGGAACTCACTCTAGGGACCACTTGGGCTGAAGGGTGGGGAGTAGGCAGGCTAAAGGCCAATGGTCACAGGGATCCAATGAGAGTAAGGTTACAACTGTGTAGGTAAGAAACAAAGGAACGAAACTAAAAGAAGCAAGGACCAGGAGGTGAGGAGTCAGATTAGGGCATTTCTAAAGGAAAATCTCAAAGACCTGATAACTAATTAGATGTGTGGGTAGTCGAGGGCGACTCAGATTTCTAGCTTGGAGAAATGCGTGGGTGGTGATGCCAATAATGGAGCCAGAAAACATAAGAAGACAAATAGGTTTCATAGGCTAGGAAAGATTACTAATTCATTTGGGGACATGTGAATTTTGAAGGGTTTAAGGGAGATAGATAGTGCATTAAATTAAAGGAAAACCAAAATATACCTTCCAGGGAATTTATAACCCAAGAATTATATTTGACTGTTTGAATTACTGAGAAAGCTCTTCAGTTGCTCCAGTTGCTAAATATGAACTAAGTCACAGGTAAAGTTGAAGTCTCATCTTTTTTGTTTGTAGGCTCTACTAAACCAAAATGGATTTAAAACTTAGTATTTAGGGGCGCCTGGGTGGCTCAGGGGTTGGGCCTCTGCCTTCAGCTCGGGTCATGGTCTCAGGGTCCTGGGATCGAGCCCCACATCGGGCTCCCTGCTTGGCTGGAGGCCTGCTTCTCCCTCTCCCACTCCCCCTGCTTGTGCTCCTTCTCTCGCTGTCTTTCTCTCTGTCAAATAAAGAAATAAAATCTTTAAAAAACAAAAACTTAGTATTCGGGCTATCTCAGCAAATATACACTGCCAGGGTCAACCCTATTGTCTCTGCAGTGGTTACAATTCTGTACCTTTTACTGTTGGCATTTCTCCAGTCGACTTCACTAGGACTGAGTGCGAGCACACCCTCTATTCTTTTTCTTCTCCACAGGCGCAGTTTTATAGTATAACACAGCCCTGGAGGAGAAGCGTACTCAGCTGTGCGGTCAGAAATCAATCTCTCCCATTCCTAAGAGATCAAAGTTAGCTCCCTGGGCAAAGCAGACATTTGTAAGAAAATGAAGAACACATCAATTCACTGCATTCTCTGGGACCCTTGTCAACGTGTGAAAGCATTTTTAGAAGAGAAAGTAAGAAGAAACTTCCTAGGTGTCAAGGTGGGCATTTCTCGTGCATTACACGTCAGCCTGTGGAATACGGAAAGGTTGAGAGTTTCCAGGCTCAGATGGCACCGCACTATCTTACAAAGATGTGAATCCACCACCTCCAATGGCTTACGAAGACTATGTACTCTGACTTTAAAGACATTCCATGTCCCACCTAACTGACTTCCCATTCTCCTCTTGCCTCTACCTTTTGCCATTCACGCCCTCTAAAATACTTAAAGATACCCCTCTTTTAGCTTCAGTGACAATGCAACACAAAATAGCAGAGTAAACAGATATCATCTTGCCCTTATCATATATGAGCCATTCATTCCCACCCAGAAGCCATTCATTATGTAAAACCCTCCCAGATCATTCACCCACAGAAATTATTCCTGTCTCGTCCAGATTTGCACGGCCTTTTGCCTGTAGTTCCTGAATATTCTTATCCCTTTCCAACCTATACTAATTTTTGCATACATTTATCATCTTCTCTGAGAAAAGGGCAAGCCTGATTTATTCCAAAGATCCTACTATATAGACAGTGTTGATTAAATACTGCTGAAGAAATGGCTGACGGATTATTGATGAATAAGACAGAGATTTCATCAGGGGCACTGTATCATTCTAGAGGTACATTGAGTCTAGGATATCCCAGAAACTAGTAACTCGGGATCTTCAATGTATTTCTCATGCTAGAAGAGGGTTCATGACATAGCCTTTGGTCTACAGGTGATACTAAAAACCAGAGCCTAGGAAAAATATATTATGAGCATAACTTCCATTTTTAACACATTAGCTATCAATTTTCATATATAATGATGTCAAAAAATTATCAAGTATTTTAAAGACTACATAATAGAACTTTTCTTATTATTTGTGTATTTCACTCATCAAAAGAAATAAATATATGTCTGATAAAGACATAAATCCAATTCTTATAATCAAACGCTTTGTTCATTGCATAGAAGTTGTGAGAACCACTGTGATAAAGCCTTTGCAGTGTAAAGAATTCATCTACAAACTCAAAGAATGAGAATAAATAATTTCCTCCTCCCTCTTCTTTCTTCTCTCCTCTTTCTCCCTTTCCCTCTCATTATCTATACATAGGGAGCACCCTGTTAAGAGACTGGGATTAATACTCTGAAAACAATCCAACAGCTCCCACATTACTTCTAGACCAGAGAATTAAGAGTCTCTCAGGACGGCTGACTAAAATGAACAAGACGAGTTGTACTCATGTGCCATCTCCAGATGTGAAGCAAGATGGGAACCAACTTACTCCCTCCAGTAAGCTGGGCCTTATATTCACTAAGATTCCAGATGTAAACTCAGGAGGGTTTCATGCATACAGAATTTCAGAGTGTGTTTAATAAATCTACTTTTGAGAAGAACAAATGTGAGAACATCCGGTTTTGTATAATAATACAACAGTGCATAGCAACTGTATAGACAGAGTTTCAAGATGACCCCCAAGAGTCCCAACTGCCTGTGTATACACTTTGTCTAATCCCTTTCTCTTGCCTATAGGCAGAACAGATGAGTTTAGAGATGTGATTAAGATCCATAATCAGTTGACGGTGAGTTAATCAAAACGGAGATTATCCTGGCTGGACCTGACTTAGGCAAACTCTTAAAAAGAGACGCCCCTTCCTCTCTGGAAGAGGCAAACCACAGGTTGTGAGAGGGCTAATGAGAGGACCTGTGGCAACCACCTGAGGGCAACTGCTAGTTGCTGAGAAAAGTCCTTGGCTGACACCAAGACAATAGAGACCTCAATCACAAACTGCAGGAATTAAATTCTGCTAACAACTACATGACCTTGGAAGAGGGCCTATAGCCCCAGCTAAGGACTTATTTACAGCCTTCTGAGACCCTAAACAGAAGACTGACCTAACCCTTGCCTCGATGTCTGGCCTACAGAAAATGTAAGATAATAAGCCACAAAGTTTATGGTAATTTACTACAGAGAAAAAGAAAACTGATAAGGAACTAACCCCCTAAACATGAACAATAAGAATAAAAGAGACTATGACTAGCATATAAAAAAATTCTTAAAGACTCTTTATAAACTTCTATTTGGGGAGAGATATCTCTAGAATGCTAGCTATTTCCTTGCATGTTTTCATGTAATAGCCCTTTATAGACAGACCCATACATAATGGAGCTCATTCTTTTTTATTGGCTAAATGCCTTTGCTGGTATTCTCCAAACTACAACCCAGCAAAGACTTAGGAAGATCTCCAGTGTCCCACCTTATTCTTCTCCCTTCCTACACACTGAGTTCATTACCCTTCTCTCTAAGTTTGTAATGGTAAGAGCTCTATGTTCCTTGATGAAAGCATGAAAGGAAAGATGGGGAAAAAAGAAGAAAGGAAAGATGAAAAGAAAAACCACTGTGGTTGCCCCATAAAGGAAGTATTTCAATTTTAACAAATTTCCTTGGACCATTTTAAACAGGCTATACAGGAGTACATAAAATATATGCAAATATGAATGAGTGTCTAAGCTACTGTTATTCTGAATACTTTGACTGGAATCTCCTTGATAGAGTCCACTGGATTACAAACTTCCTTTAAAGCTTAAATCTTGTCTCACTAATCCCAAAGGAGAAGCAGTGACCAAATCGTGATAGGACTGGAAAATGTAGCCAAATATACACCTATGAAAATGTAGGCTAATATACCATTATGTTTGAAAATGGACACTTCCCTTTGAATGCTTTATATCCTCAAAAAAAGAAAAAAAATATTTTTCTCAAATGGTATCCCATGACAAATATTTATACCAAAAACTATTTTTAAAAATATATATGTATGGGGTGCCTGGGTGGCTCAGTGGGTTAAAGCCTCTGCCTTCGACTCAGGTCATGATCCCAGGGTGCTGGGATCTAGCCCCGCATCGGGCTCTCTGCTCGGCAGGGAGCCTGCTTCCTCCTCTCTCTCTGCCTGCCTCTCTGTCTGCTTGTGATCTCTGTCTGTCAAATAAATAAATAAAATCTTTAAAAAAAAAAAAAATATATATATATATATACATATATGTTCTCTACTATACTTTATTTTGGACAAATTAATATTTATGTGCTTAACACAAAAGTCTACTCAGAAAAGATATTTTTTAATATGGTAAACATATTAAAAAACATTTTTAATATGGTAAACATATTTTAAAAAAGTAGGAAAAGTAAACTAGATACAGGTCATGATGTTAACACTTAGTGTGTGAATGTGTCTATCTGTCTGTCTGTTTTAGATTGTTTCTAGTGAGAAGTGTGGCTACATGTGAGGAGTTGGAAAAAAACTCATTGGCATTACTTTTTTGCCCTAAATCAGGCAAACATATTCAATGTTTGCAAGTTTCTTAGTCTCATTGCACTTCAATTAAACACAAACCAGGAGAACATATTTCAGAAGTAAATGTATTTTAGGGTAGTTTTATATAAAAAGATTTCTATTCCAATAATTTTTTTAAAATTAAACTGGATATGAAAAAAATTCTAATTAATGGTCCACAATTATCCTTCAATCCTGACAAAGAGCTCACTTCTTAAATATTAAAAGGAATAACTATTACATAAAACAATAAAGTGCCATCAGGTGATAAAATATATTATTAACTTCTTTTATGTTGCCTGTGATAATATTTCAACAGACAAATTAGGAAGATTATCTTATAAGCTTTTATTGTTGTATACTTGTTTTTTTTTTCCCTGAGAGAAATTTTGAATGATGTTTTAAGTTTGATTATTTTCCATTATAGTATTAAGTCAGTAAGACTAATAACATTGCATGGTGGTTAAGTTAGCAAGGTGGTTTACCAGGGCTACTGTTCGTTCTCTTATTTTTTTCATCAGGATTACCCAATATATAAAATAAGAAACTAAGATGACTATAAAATATAACTAACAAATAAGGCAATGTACCAAATAAACATACTACATTTTGAGTATTATACCATCATTCACTTTCCACAGAGTTTTTATTTGGGCAGGTGGCAATTTGGCAAATTTAAAACTTGCAAACTCTTTTGTCTTGCACAAGAGAAAAATAAAAAGAAAGAAGGATGATCATAGGAAGAGTTTCAGGGTAGTAATTATACTTAACATTTTATAAACACAGAAAAGATAACACAATAAGATAAAATACTTAGCCAGGGAAATGGTATGTCCATGATTCTAGATACAGAAAAATCTGAAGCTAAAAATTTCTTTGAAGTATTTTTTAAGTTTCAGATTATTCAAGTCATCCTGCAATTCAAAAAAGAAGTAAATGGGAAAATACAATCTTCTTTCCTAGAGTGAGATTTTGGGGGGATGAAGGGTATTCATTAGATGTAGTAAACAAAACAAACAAACAAAAAAGTCTTGCCAAAGTAAACCTTTATGTTACTCCTTCTTTTGCAATTTATTTCACTGATTTTCAGATTGATTTCATACAAAGTGGTTCCCTACAGGAATGCCCCAAACCCTGTAGAGCACAGACCAAGCATATTCTCCAACAGTTTTAGGTTTTGGTCTTTGTTTTTGGTTTCTGTTTTCTAGATGCTGGTAGGTAATAATGGTCTTCCCAAATAAGAATCTAAAATTTCTCATCTTCCATTTTATTAACATTAATGCTTAGGTTTTTGTTTGTAGGTGTTTTTTTTTAAGGGAGCTATTCACTAGTACACCCATCTACATGCCCTCTGCTCATCAAATGTTACAGTGACATAAAGAGACAAAGGTATCTCATTCTGATGCTCCAAAGCCCCTCTCATTAGCAACTGATATCTAAATATATTGCTGCAATATATTGAGTAATTCTCAGAGCTGTGCTGGGATGATTCACCACACTTTGCACTCCATTCAACTTTAAATGACGATGAGATAAGTAACTACCATTTACCAATAACCTCATTTTCAATAGATGCTTTTGAGATCCATGTTGAGAACCTTTGGGGTTTAAATCTGCAACTTCAAGAAGAAACATACACACGAAACTAACCAGTTTCTAAGGTAATAATTAGTAGTGCCCATATTTCCACATGCCTAAAGAAAGCAGTGGTGATTTTGTGTGCTGTTCCGGTGGTGAAGGTAATGGCAGTGGCAGGGACTATAAGTTTTATTACAATATTTTCTCTTATTATCCAAACAAGACACATTGCACTGCACTACACCAATACTGCCTGACACATGTAGAATATAAAAGGGGAGAGAATGGCTAAAGCAAAAGTTAAGAACACCATAAGAATATTCACACCTCTTACCCTGGGTGGACATAAAAAATAAACATTGAAAAAATAAATAAATAAACATTGAACAAAATCAAGTAAATTCTTCACTTCCCTCCCGTGTAAACTTTTCCAACTATTCATAAAGCACAAAGCCCAGGACTTTCTTCCCACCATAACAGGAATGTGTATATAGACTACTGGAGTAGAAATAGAATTAGATGTGCTCTCTCATGTCAGCTCCATGAAATATACTATCATAGTAAAAAATAATTATACTTGAACCGCAGAAAAGCCTTTAGAATGAGTTCCTGAGTTTTGTGTAAGAGGCAGAAAAAGGAAAGATAGCACACAGAAGCAACATAAACTAGGAGCAAGGTGGGGATGTTCATAGTGAAACCAACTGAGAGCATTTGTTAGGGGGGAAAGCACATACTCCTGAGCCTGTTGGGAAGACCAGCGGGCCCATAAAAAGGCTTGAGAAGCCTGGGAAGGAACGGGGACCTGACCGTGGTCCTGAAAAAGAACAACTTGCAGGTGATTATGAACAATCTCCAAGCATCCACACAACACCATATCCTTGTTTTCGACTATAACTGAAACAAGCTAAACGTCCAATAATACCCGCCCTCAAAAAATACGTCCAAACTTTCTCATATGATCAGCCTTTATAATGCCCAGCTCTTCCCTCCCCATCAGTCTCTCCTAGGTTGTCAAGATAATTTCAGGATTGAGAGGTACACTATACTAGTAAAAAAGCAGGAATTAATTTTCTGACAAACTCGCAACGCTTAGAATTCTACAGAAAGCTTACACTTGGCAATCCTGATTCTAGTTTGCATTTCTTAAACTCTGATGGGAAATCATGCCTATCCGAAAGACCTCAAGGAAGGATGCTCCATAGAAACATAACATTCCAAACTCACCCTATAATCTAGACAGCTTTGAAACTCTAGTAAGATAAGGTGGCAATTCACTAACATGTACATTCCCACTTTCACCTCATAAAATTAATTCTTAAAAATTTCATAAGGAGATACCGAAATACGGGTCCCACACTGAACACGGGCGTCAGTCTTTCTTCAGGCTCTTTTCTAGCTCTCACAAACCCAGGAAGTCAAGGGGGCCAACTACACCAATCCAAAGTGTTAATACTACGCTGAACCTTGAGTGGAAGGAAATTTCTCCGCACAAAAGACACCTTTGCAAAAACGGAACGAATTTCACTCCGCTGGTGGAAAAAAAGAAGGTTGGGAGGGAAAGTAATTTATACGTGAAAAATCATTCTCGGAAAATACCATACAACTCGTCGAAGTGCAAGACTTACGTGTTCCGTCAAAACGGGTGGCGATGGTGTCGAGGAAGGTGTTCTGGGGCGCCAGTAATCCTTTCATAACCGGCATTTTTCCAGCGTGGTGTGAAATTCTCCATCAAAGTTTGTCCAGAAGGATGGCTCAAGAGGAAAGCGCCAAGAAAGGAGAAGGGGAGCGCGCTGACGGCAGCAGAGGGGGACCCGGCGCCGTGCCGGGGCCGATCGGGGGGAGGAGGATGGAAGGAGAGGGGGAGCGCGTTTCAGACGCCGCTGCTCCGGCTGGAGCCTCTCGGCAAGCGCTCGGCGAGCCCGCCCCGCACCTCCGGGCTCAGCCGGGCGCAGGCTCCCTCTCCTGCCCGCTCCACCTCCGCCAGCTGCCGAACCCCACCCCCTTCTCACCGTCCGTCCGCGGGCGGCAGTTCCCGCCGAGCGCAGCTTCGCCCCCCACCCCGCCCGCCCGGGAAGAGCCCGCGGTGGCCCGGGGCGCCGCGCCCTAACCTCGGGCGCTGGGGTCGTGGAGGACGGCGCTCGCTCGCGAAGCCGGGTGGGGCCGAGCCTCCCCGTTTCCAGGGGGCGCAGGGAAATGCGCGCGAGCGCGACTCCCACCCCCCAGGAGCCAGTGAACAAAGACCCCTTTGTTCCCGCTCCGTCCCTCTCCCGGGGAGACCGGAGTCCCGTGGGTGTGGTGCTGGAGAAGGGGAGGAGACAGGTTGGGGCAGGTACCCGGCCTCAGCCAGGAGCTTTGGAGGGGGCAGTCCCCCCACGTGGTGTCCGAGAGAGCTGAGGCCGCTGGACGCCCCAGGGGTGGTGGCCCTCTTCCGGCACACCTGACACTGCCAGTGCCCCAGACTGGAACTGGGCAGCTTCGAGTTAGTTGCGCGGCCCCTTCCTAGTCACCCGGGTCTTTCAGCTTGAAAACTATTCCAAAGCGCCCGGGTTTTTCCACCTCTCCTTCCTGGGCTTAAAAAGAGGTGTTTCGGCCCCTCACTCCAGATTGCCCGTGGTCTTCCCAAGCCATTCTAAAGTGAAAGAAAATAATAGGAGGGTTGTTTTGTTTTGCTTTGTTTTAATGGACAATGGATGGCTTCTCACTCTCTGGCGAAATGAAAATAAAACATTCCTAGAAAAGTTTTGTTTTTATTGGTTTGTAAAATACAATGTAAGTAAAACCAGTAAGTGCCTTGTAAAAAAAAAAAAAAAAAAAAAAAAAAAAAAAAAAAAACCAGCTTCACCACCAATTAGCCTAGCCCGCCTCCTCTCCACCACCCAACAACCCCACACCCCTGCGCAACGGCGAGGCTTCCTCTGAGACTGGAACCTCCGGGTGGAAAACCTGGCCGTGTCCCCGGAACGGCAGGTGTCATGGAAAACGAAAGTGGGCTCTCCCTGCCCTTCTCCCCTTTGCTCACGCGGGGACTCCCAGTCTGCCTACAGTCCACCAAGGAAAGCCTGGCCCAAGCCTGGTGCGCAGGACGTGGAGGACACCCGCGCCGGGATTCTACAGAAAACCCTGCAAGGGAAGGAGATGTGGAAGCAAAGTTGAGAGCCTAGGGGTAGAAAAACAAACGTTAGCCCAGGTGCTGGCGCACCCGGAAGCAAAGGAGGGGGGAAGCGAACAGGTGTGTGAGCCTCAGCGAGGGGCAGCTCGAGTCCCCGCCGCCTGGGAGCTCGGGCGTGCCGGGAGCCCAGAGCGCTTGCCTCCAACTCCCGTTGGTAGCCGGGCAGAGGGGAGGGGGAAGGGCGAGGGGCTCCGTGTTTGAATTCTCCCGGCTCCTGGGGCGAAGGGGGGTACCCTGAGGGTTTCGTCACCGCTGCCCAGGGCTCCGGGAGGGCGGGGGTGTAGAGCGGGAGGGAAGCATCCCCCTCTCCCCGCCCCCAGTCCCTCTTTCCTCGTGATGCACTTCCTGCGGCCGAGGATTCCCTTTGTGTTGAAATTCGAGAAGATCCGGCCGCCGCGTGCAGCTAGCCGGGCGGGGGGCGCGGGGCAGAGGAGGGGATTCCTGAGTGGGCGGCGCGGGGCAGCAGACCCCGAGGTCAGGCGTTTGGCGCGGGGCCTCTCGCACAGCTGGACTCCTCACCGGCCCACTCGCCCGCTCCCTCCCTTCACCGCCCCCCCCCCCCCCCCCCCCCCCCCCCCCCCCCCCCCCCCCCCCCCCCCCCCCCCCCCCCCCCCCCCCCCCCCCCCCCCCCCCCCCCCCGTCCTTCGGTCCGGAGCCAGCTGTGCGGTGCGGAAACTGAGCTCACGTGGGCGGTGTCCCCCACGCGGCGCGCCGAGACAACTGCGGGTGGCTCTCTTGGCTCTCTCTCGGGCAAAGTGGGGAGAGACAGCAGAGGGAGCCCCTGCTTCTGTTTGGGCGGTGCATTGCGTCCTAGAAAACCCAGACTCCTGCTGTCGCTGTAAAAGCCTGAGAACCGCCTCGCATCTAGTGACTTCGAGTTCAGCATGAAATACATTAGATGTAAACCAGGATTCGGGTTCATAAAATTTGCACCGTAGGGCTGTGTGTGTCTGCGTAAAAACTGTTGTGTCGTGGGCTTGATGTACGTTGCCAAATGCATGAAATCACTTGCAAGAAACAAGCAAGGACGGGGCTTCAGAATGGCAACCCCAAAAGAAAGCCTAGATTTTATGGCAAAAGAAGCCCAGCATTTATCAGTCCGTCTTGGTCGCTTCTCCAGTACAAACTGTGTGTGAGGGACTGTGCTAAACACAAGAATCCTGCCCTAAAATATCCAAGCCTGAGATCCTATTGAATTCAACTGGTCTGTCGGAGATGGCTTTGACCACCTCTTACAAATTTATATCCCCACCAGGAAGCGGTCTTTCTTTCCTTTTTTTTTTTTTTTTTAAGCTTTTATTTATTCCTTTGAGAGTGAGAGAGAGCCCGAGTACATGGGTGGAGAGGGATGGGATGGAGGGGTAAGGTGAAACAGACTCCCCATTAAGCAGGAAGCCAGACCTGGGGTTCCTCTGGATGCCAAGATTCTGGGATCATGACCTGAGCTGGAGAAAGACACTTAATGGACTGAGCCACCCAAGGGAACCGGAAGGAGTTTTTCTTGACTGTCATCACCACTCTGGTCTTGGGATCCAGGCCTTCTCTGAGTGAGTATCCAAAGAGGTAGGAGTTAAGAGCTACCAGTTTCTTAAGGCCTGGTCCAGAAATTGCCAGGACTAAAGCAGGCACAGAATCCAGATTCGAGGGGAGGGAATAGAGGTCCATGTGTTAAAATCTCTACATCATTGTGAGTATTTCAAGTTTTGAAGGAGGTTGCCTTATAATGGTATTCCAAAATTTGATTTAAAAATCTAATTTCACCTATTCTAAATATGTCCATAAGAGTTTAGGATTTGGGGGTACAAGATCTGGGCTCAAGTCAATAATGCTTTATAGGGAAAATGTGAAGACACAGGTATAAAAATATACATTGAGGGGCGCCTGGGTGGCTCAGTGGGTTAAAGCCTCTGCCTTCGGCTCAGGTCATGACCCAGGGTCCTGGGATCGAGCCCCACATCGGGCTCTCTGCTCCGTGGAGAGCCTGCTTCCTCCTCTCTCTCTGCCTGCCTCTCTTGCCTACTTGTGATCTCTGTCAAATAAATAAGTAAAAATTTTAAAAATATATACATTGAAATTACTTGAGAACTAAAGCCATGTATAAATGGCAACTGTTACTATTTTCTTTCATGTTTATTCTCTCCTGTTGGTGGAGGTCATGGAGAAGGTGTGATCACTAGTGACCCAGGAGCTAGCCTCCCATCTTCCTCTACCCTTGTAAAGTTCTTTCTGCCTACCTTTCCCACCGACTAGAGCCGTTTTCAAGGACACAGACTTGAGAGAGCAAGCTTCTAATCTAAGCCATAGCTAAGGCCTCTGTGTAAACTTCTAAGATTCTGGTGCTTATATGCTAACATCTAAGTTCCCTTGCTTGCTAAACCTGCCACTTACTAAGCTGGAATGGCCTGCCTTTTTCTTCAGTCTTTCCTTGCCATCTGCATACAGGACCCATTCAAGAGTTTACCTGGGGAACTCCTGAGGTTTCAAACCAACATCTCAACATTTCATGCTGTCTTTTCAGTCTGAATAAGATTGAAAGGAGGCTTCAGAAATCACCCACCCACCCCCATATCTGTTTGATGGTTTTAGATCTTCTTCATGTCCATTTTGTAATTACAGCATTCATTCAATACCGTGGCACAAACAAATGCTTCATCTTCATAGATGTTTGTGTATTTGACTGTAGGCTTTGAAAACATTGTTAAACTTTTTCTGTCAACAAGAATTTTAGCCCTCAGAAGAAGTAGCTATTTTAATGTATAGGCTGGTTAAAAAAAAGTGTCTACTCAGAAGGGTTGTGTTTTAAGTTTTGTCTCTAGCACTTACCCCTTTGAGACTTCGTTACTACTTTGGGCAAGTCATTTAATCTTTGTGACTTAACACTTCCTCATCCATAAAACTGGGATAAAATTTTCCCTACCTTCTTCATTGAGTAGAAGAAAATATTTGTGAAAAATCTCTGAATCCTGTAATGCATGGCATATGATATAAGGGATTATTACAATAATCTATTTCTCTTTCTTTATTGTTGTTTTCTAACACCTAATTCAAAGTTCTTTATACACAATAAATATCATTGACTGTTACAATGTACGGTCTTATTAACTCAGAATACATTCATGTATTAACAACCCATCACAATCTATGGCTTCTGAGTTTTTCCTTCTAAATGTAAGTGACTCTAGAAGCTCAGAAGGAAAATCAAGTTCATTCATTTATTTTACTAATGTTCCTGAGTTGTCCTGCTGTGATGTCCAACTAAACTGGATTCTAGTGGTACAGTTACTGACTCCTGTTCCCAAAATACACTTAATGTGTATACAACCTGGAATATTCTGGAATATTCTGGCAAAAACCTCCAAAGTCATGATTACAATCAGGATAATCTAAATTACGCTTCAATAAAAATGTAAACTCTCAGTGGCTTGTTAAAGCAATGCTATCTCTTGCTCACTCTACAGTTCCTACATGACCCGGCAAGTACCTCTTCTTGTTACTAGGGTCCAGATTGATGGAAGCTCTGCCCAAAATGTGTTTTCCTTGATAAGAAAAAGATGATCTGACAGAATATATGCTGTGTTTTAAAACTTCTGCCCACAACTTAATGGTTAAAATGAGTCACATGACTATCTGAATTTGAAAAAGGTGGTAAAATACAATTTGTTTTGTGCCCAGACTTAATTTATAAAGGTGACAACAGATAGGTCAATGCCATTGAGAGAGAAGTCCAATGTTACTTACAATTCCCCTAGAAAGGAGAGACATGACTCATTAGGCAGAGCCACAGAGGAAACACCAGATTTTGGTCAGGAAACAGAAGCAGGAGTGAGAGGAGCTCTTAAACCACAGCCTTAACTGGGGTTTCTGTGGGAAAGGCAAACCAGGGCAGAGTTTAAGACTGGCTAGTTTGAATAGTTGTGATGGGCTTTAGGCTGCAAGGGTGGTCTGTAGCTGCCTGGCACCTGGCCCTGGGGTGATTTGGGGTAGGGGAAATATTAGTTTGGGGTGAGAGATTTAGATAAGCTCATTGATCAATTATGCATATGGTCTTCCTCACCTGTAAGAGGGAGAACTTTGGAAGCACCATGCGAACCCTCATATACAAAAGAGAAATAATACTAATACACTACCTTGGACTTTGTGAAAATTAATGAGTTAATAATATAAAACATATAGAATGGTGTCTAAATTATAGTAAGAGGTCTATAATAATAATATCACAGGATATTATTATTATTTTAGGCTGTCCTGTACAGACTCTCTCCTTGGGAACTTAGGTCACTACAAATGACCTTGGACAGTACTTGGATAGCGGATTCCTAGAGGTAAAGGGTTTCAGCTAATACCTTCCTCAACTCTTGGTAAATTTTCACAGTTGTCAAGTCACAGCCAGACCACTTTGACATTCAGTGAATGTGAGCCTCTTCGGGAGGGTAGACAGTGAAAACTGGGGCTAATATTTGCTTTATTTATTTATTAAATCTAACTATGTTACCCTTACCTTGGAGATATTTTGTCACAGGAAACTTAATATTATGTCCTTTAGTACCTACCAAAATTTTTAATATTCTGCTCAGGCCTCTTGCAAAACGCTGCTGCCCCAATTTCATCAGAACTTCATGGTAAACACCCTCCATTTCATCCTTTCTCATCTGTCAGTGCTTTTATTTATTTTTTTAAGCCTTTATTTATTTATCTGACAGAAAGAGAGAGAGCACACAGTTGTGGGGAGTGGCAGGCAGAGGCAGAGGCAGAGGGAGGAGCAGACTCCCTGCTGAGGGGGGGAGCTGGACTGGGGGCTTGATCCCAGGACCCTGGGATTATGACCTAACCTAAGGCAGGCACTTAACCAGCTGAGCCACTCTCAGGTGCCCCCTGCCAGTGATTTTATAACTTCATTCATCCAACCATCTTTCCTTTTCTCTCAGAAGATGAAGTGTTCTCTATAAAACTATCACAAACCCCCCATAATTTTTCATAGCTGACTTCCAGAACTGTGTTCCAGTTGTCAAGCCCTTCTCTCCTATACATTTATTTCTCTACTAGCTTATTCTCTTAACCTATAAATATTCCAGATTCCCTGATCCTAATAAATACTTTTTCTTGATCTATGTAATCTTTCACTTTTCCTTCACATGCAAATTTCCTGAAAATTAACCTATAATTACCATGACTACTTTTTTTACCTCCTCATTTTCTCATCAACCCTTTATAGTCTGGATTTTTCTTCAGCCTTTCTGCCAGGATGTCTCTTATTGAAGTCACTGATGACCCTAGTTGTCTAAACTAATGCACACTTTCAGCCCATATATCCCTGATTTTTTTTTCCTGCATTTGACTCTACCAATTCATTCTTTCTTAAAACTCTCTACTCCATAAATTCCTAAGACAGCAAATTTTCTCGTCTTGGAAAAAAAGACCCTTACCTGTTGAAGGTTTAATTTTCATTAAAAAATCTTTTCCTACAACTTGTCTTCACATTCCAGTGTTCTTCAAGAATCCATAAACTTGATTACTAAAAATTTTCATCTCAATTACTATCATATCTGAAATATCTCTTCTATAAGAATACTTTTCAAATATTTATATGAAGCCAATGCCTCTCCTCTAAGCTTCTCACAATATTCAACTATGGACTTTATATTATACTTGGAATATTTCTCCCACACAAATTTTTGTATCTATCATTATGTAAGGCCCCAGGGAGACATCCTCCTCCATTTTGTTTTTTTGTTTTGTTTTGTTTTGTTTTAAGATTTTAAGATTTTATTTATTTATTTATTTATTTGAGAAAGAAAGAGAGAGCAGGGGTGGGGGAGAGGAACAGAGGGAGAAGGACAAGCAGACTCTATGCTGAGTGCAGAGCCTGATGCAGGGCTCCATCCCAAGATCCCGAGGTCATGACCTGAGCCAAACCAACTGAGCAACCCAGGCATCCCCTTTCTTTTATCTTAGTCCCAATATCCATCAAATATTCACGCCCTTATTTTATCTCCTAACTATATCCTAAAGAATCTCTAATTCTTCCATCTAATCCATATCCTAGTTTGGGTCTTTTCCATGTCTTGTGTGAACTTCTGCTAAGTGTGAGCTCCTAAGTAGTTTCCTTACCTAAAATTTTATCTACCTCAAAGTCATTCTTGACATTCCAGCTAGCATGAGCTCATTAAAAGGTAAATCTGTCCTGTCACTCCTCACGCTGCCTAGATGGTAAAATCGAAGGTCTATTTTCTGAGCTCAGCTTATCCCTTCATGATGCATTTCTCATCATACTCAAATTTTTTGTTCAAGGAAAACAAAATTCCTAGAAGTTCCCAAAACATGCAATGCTCTTCAAGAGACTGTGACTTTGATCATACTATCCCCACTTCCTGGAAAGCATTTTTTAAACCTCCTTAGCATGACTAACACACATACCCACGTTCAACTCCCGCCTATTTTGGATGCCCCTTAAAATGGAGCCATTTTGCTTTCACAACAGCTGCTGTATATCAGTTGTATATAATCTGACCTAGTTTTACTTCTGTGCTTTTCAGTAAGTTACTTATCTCTTCTGAATCTCATGGGAATTATAATAACATACATTTCACAGAACAATTGTGAGGGGTAAATGAGAAAAGACAAAGAAATTGACTAGGGCAGTGACCACCATTTACTCATCATTGTATTTCCAGTGACTAAAATGGTTTTTGGCACATTGCAGACTTGGAAATATTTGTTGAAAGAATAAATGTTAGTTATCACACTTATCTCAATCATTTCATTCACATGCTACTTTCTGTTTATTAGTTTATCTCTCTATCTCTTGCACACCAAGCTTTTAAAGGTTTATTATCTTGGGGTGCCTGGGTGGCTCAGTCATTAAGCGTCTGCCTTAGGCTCAGGTCAGGATCCCAGGGTCCTGGGATTGAGCCCCGCATCAGGCTCCCTGCTCAGCAGGAAGCCTGCTCCTCCCTCTTCCACTCTCCGTGTGCTTATGTTCCCTCTCTCACTGTGTCTCTCTCTGTCAAATAAATTTTAAAAAATTTAAAAAATATATATAAAGGTTTATTATCTTTTTTTAAAGATTGTATTTATTTATTTATTTATTTATCTTAAGAAAGCTTTCTTATCCAATCTCCTATTTAAAGTATCTGTCATAAAATGCATTTTGAAATGTCTGATGAATGAAGAATGAATGAAGTTACTCTACGGCAGGTCTTCCTCTACAGCAAGTGCCAAGACGGACTTCACCACTCCTTTGTTACAATTCCCTTTGCTATCCAAACTCTTGTTGGATTGATCATTTATAGGCAGAAAATGAAGGGAGGAATTTGTATATGATCTAAACTTCTCTGATCAAATTATTGATCAGGTACTTTCTAATGTATATAAGGATAGTGTACCTTCTTTAAATCATAAGAATTTCAAGCTGCAGAATCTTTCTTCTGTAACCTTTCACAATGAGTCCAAGCAAGCTCCCATGACTCTGTCCTGCACTGGGGCCTCCATGTCTCCATGATAACCGTATTTTTAAAAAGAGGGCTCCAGTTGTTGGGTGTTTGTTAAGCTGAATGGACTATACATATGAATGGATAGGTGACTATTTGTGAAAAGTGAGGTGATATAATTTCTGTTTAATAAAATAAGTTATTAGTATTTAATAAAATAAGTTATTAGTAACCTCTTCCTACTTCTTTTTTTTTAAAGATTTTATTTATTTATTTGACAGAGAGAGATCACAAGTAGGCAGAAAGGCAGGCAGAGAGAGAGCAGGGGAAGCAGGTGCCCTGATGAGCAGAGAGCCCGATGCGGGACTCGATCCCAGGACTCTGGGATCATGACCTGAGCCGAAGGCAGCGGTCTAACCCACTGAGCCACCCAGGCACCCCACCTCTTCCTACTTCTTAAACTATTTCAAGGCAGTTCACTATTAAGACATACACAGAAAGTTAGTTCAAATGATGTACATAATATGAGTGGTGGGATTATAAGAACTTTTATTGCTTCTTTGTAGTTTGACAAATTTTCCAGATTTTCCCTAATGAATATGTAATACTCTATAATGAAATCAAAAATACACCCAGAAAAATCAGAAATTATATAAAGGAGGGGTGCCTGGATGGCTCAGTCAGTTAAGCATCCACCTCTTGATCTCGTCTCAGGTCAAGAAGCCCTGAAAAGAAAAAAGAAGTTGTATAAAGAAAAGAGCAATTTATTGTACAAGAAGTGTGATTTACTCATCTGACCATTAAATTAAGCTCTGAGTTAAGTAGAGGCCAAAAGAGGGCTTGGTGAATATATAAGTATCTCAGTCATTTGGGCGAGATCAAAATCTTCCCTGGTGCTAAATTCCAGAAGAAACTGTCACTTAGTTTTATTGAAATAACAAGATATTGGGCATGAAAAATTCACGTTCCACTACAGGCTCATTCTCAACTAATTTTGAAACTTTGGGCAAATCATTTAATATCTCTGGGATTCACACAGAGAGAGAAGGAAGAGTAGTTTCGGATCTCCAAGGTCCCTTCCAGTTTTAATATAATGTGATCCATGTTTAGGGAAAATATTTCAAAATAAGATTGGGGGTCATGTCTTTACACTTGAAAATTGAGCCCCCGCAACAATCCTTGTGGCCCTTGAGAACTTGGAAGAAAACTGTATCCTTTTGCTCACATACAGATAAAGACAATGCAGAGTCTTGCCTAATGCATTAAAGATGAAAAGAGTGACTCTTACGCCCTCCTTCCCTTTCCTAGATTCTATCCTGGTTTCTGTTTTTAGACTTTCACACAAGGAAAAAATATATATATAAAGTCAGTCTTTTTCAAGTCTCCTGCTGCTCTTTTGTATGTATTTAAACCCAATGTTTTAGCAAAAGATGAGAATAGATGCTCAGTGCTGATGTAAATGGCAATGCCGTCATCACTCAGCTAATGGAAAACAGAAATAAAAGGGTAGAGAGGGGGAAGGGAAGGGCCGAACAGTTCCAAGTGCTGATGAAGTAGATGTTTAAAAGTTTTAAATTCTTGGTAGTCAGACATCATGCTGTTTATTTCTTGTTTAATCTCATAGTGTTGGCTCAGTGATCTCTTTCTTTTTTGAATTGTAGTAGCACTATCCAAATTCTGTTATTTGGTTATGTCTTATGAGATACCAAGACATGTCTTCTTTGGATATCTTCTTTCTAGAAAGTTTAGTTTTGTTACCTTTCAATGTCTGCATGTCTTGGGTCTTCTACTAGATCAGAGACATTTTAGGTACTAGGGTTGTATTTTAGATGCTCTGTGTCCTTCATGGTACCTAGCTTGAACTTTGCTCTTTGTAGGTTTTTCCATAGAGACTTCTGTGTCCTCCAAACACAGTAGGCTATTGGAACAATGTAAGTTGGTTTAAAGGACTTAACTATGATCTCCATGTTGTCAACTTCTTCATTCCACTACTTCATTCAAAATCCTTGGGG
>PISX010006770.1:0-94324 GCA_004024625.1 Mellivora capensis | reverse complement strand
GTGAGGTGATGGAAAGTAGAGAACAATGGGTATAGGAAGGGAAGGGCACTGATATTTAAGTGAGCACTTTGCATTTTATTCTTACAAAGATCCTGTAAGATTGGTGTTATTGCCCACATTAGACGTCACCCTTCTTTAAGAGCTGCAGATTTCTTGACTCTATAAGGTCACTTTGCAGGTAAGTGGTAGAGTTAAGATTTGAACCCATCACTCTGACTGCAAAGCCCATGCACTTTCCACTATAGCACATTTCCTCTCTGATAATTTAGCTCTGTCCCAGAAACCTCATGTTGACATCCAGGATAATAAATATAATAAATATAGGTAGTATGCATTTAATATGTAGTATGATTCATCTTTTTTGGTGGAAGGAGAGAGAGAAAATGAACAGAGGGACAGAGAGAGAGGCAGAGAGAGAACCCTAAGCAGACTCCATGCCCAGGGTGGAGCTAACACAGGGCTTGATCCCATGACCCTGAGATCATGACCTAAGCCAAAATCAAGAGTCAGATGCTTAACCAAGCCACCCAGGTGCCCCTGATTCATCTTTTTTATTAGCATTTTGGATATTGTATAGAGAACGAATTAGAAATGGAAAAATGTAAGCAGGAAACCAATTAGAAAGTTATAGCAATAGATCAGGGTTGTGTCCTGGTGGTGGTGGCAGTAGAGTTGAAAATATTCACAATGGATTTTAGTGATAGAGTTGACAAAGCTAGTTTATGGGTTAAGGGAAAGAAAAGAGTCAGGGTTGACTCCTAGATTTTTGCCTTAACAAGTTGGGTAGACGGTGGGTCAGTTCTAGAAGTAGAGAAGTCCTGAGGAGGGGTGGGCTGTGAGGGTCAGATCTGAAAGTACAGTCTTCAAACAGGTTAAGCATCATCCAACATCACTGTTGGTATCTTGCCTTTTCTGTATTTGGTACTTATGCCAGGCAGATGGGAATGGGCAATTTTTCTTTGCATCTTAGTTTTCTTTGTAACTCCTGAAGCTGATTTTCTATTTATCTTGTAGGACCTTGCTGAATTCCCCTTGTCTTAATTTCTGGCAAAAAGGCCTGGACTGCGTGGTTATATCCAAAGTGACCTGCCCTCTCCCCTGGAGTCCATGCTCTAGAATCACTCACAGTACTTCCCTCCTTCCTGATCCTGATCCCATTGAATTCCCTTGGCCCCCAACTGGGAAAGTTATTTGATAAATATCTAAAAGGATATTACTGGGACCTATAGAGCTGTAATTTATTTTTTAATATTCAAAATGCACTGCTTTTTCATATATAATCCAGTGACCTTTATGCTACTTTTTTTTTTTTTTTTTTTGGTGCCGAAACCCGGGTATGCTACATTTTTAAAGATTCCTGTGTACATATAGTGGCTTTGTGCTATGTCTACTTGGCTGACCTGGAACCATATTCCAGGAATTCCCTTTGTTTCTAGGCTAGGGCTGGTCATGAGAGAAAGGTGTATGAGATTTGGAAAGCAGAAGAGAAACACCAGCCATCTTTATGTTTTGAAGTTGGATGTGGACCAAACACGGCTGCAGGGCTCACTTTGCTGGCCCAGGGCTCCACCAGCTCCTGTCAGCTTCTCTGAAGCAATTGTGTGGGCAGCTCTGGGGTGAACAGATCAGCTTATCCTGTAAGTCACTCCCATGGAGGTAGTAAGAAACAGGCAACGTCCCAATTTATGCTTGCTCTACCATTTCACAGCCTCTACCCGTTTCATCATCCCTTCTTGACTACTGGCCCTGCTGAATCAGGCCCAAGAGCATAAGCAGAGGCGGTGGCCTTATGTAGACCGCTTAACCCATTCCCATAATTGCATATATGGGAGAAATAACAATCACTCCTAAAATAACTTCCTGATTCTGTATCGTTCACAGTGGCTCTGCTTCTCTGATAAAACCATAACTTATAAATGCAATGCAATATGTATGGCCTAGCTAGGGTTTCTATACAGTGTAAAATATGCAATGCAGTATGGCCTAGCTAGGGTTTCTATACAGTATAAAAGAATATTAATTTTTTTCACTACCATTTAGATTTTTGTATCAGATCACATCCCTTTTAGTTTCATGGTTAAGCCTAAAATTTTCTATGGATCAAAATAATTATAAAAAGAGTATTTCAGTTACTTTTTAGAATTTCTCAGATTATTACTATGTCTGATTACCAAGAAACAAAATATTTATTTTATAGTTAAGCACACATACATTAATCTTGTTGTATGTTTTATTTGCTTTCAACATCAGATTCTGTTAATACATGCATGCATAGTAGAAATGGTAGGCCTTGTATAAATGTTTTCCTAGACCTTAAAAAATAATAGACAATCTTTGTGGTAGTCCAACACTTGAAGTATTATCCCATTGCTCATTTCACTCAATAAGTTTCCATTCAACAGTACTTATCAAATACCTTATATATGTCTGGATCTATAAATTTCTCTGAGGGATTCAAAAGAAATATAAGGCATGATTCCTGTTCTTATGAAATTTATAATCTATTGCTTTTCTTCTTACGCATGTTCAATTTTTAAATAATTTTAAGGTTCCAGAAAATTTCAGAGTTTAATATAGAGGTATTTCTTCCCTGAACCATTTGAGAACAAGAAGTTAGCAACACAATGCTTCATCATCCCTGAGTGCTTTATTGTGTACTGTAGTTAAAAAAAAAAAGTCACAACAATCATCAAAATCAGGAATTCACATTGATAATTTACTCCTATTCTGTTTCCCAACTTCCATCATTTCACCAATTATCCCAATAATGGTTTTTATAGCAAAACGGTTTAGTTCAGAACATGAGTTGCATTTATTTTTTTTTAAAGATTTTATTATTCATTTGACAGACAGAGATCACAGGTAGGCAGAGAGGCAGGCAGAGAGAGAGGAAGGGAAGCAGGCTCCCTGCTGAGCAGAGAGCCCGATGTGGGGCTCGATCCCAGGACCCTGGGATCCTGACCTGAGCCGAAGGCAGAGGCTTTAACCCACTGAGCCACCCAGGCACCCCCATGAGTTGCATTTAATGATCATGTCCTTTCAAGTTTCCTTCAATTTGGAATAGTTCATTACAGAAGTAATGTTGGCCTCCCCTCTCTGCATCAATCAGGTGCCTATGATTTTAATTTGTGCCATTTCTTACAATGTTCACTTCGATCCTCCCAGACTTTGCCTCCCAGACTTCCCCATTGCATATTCCTCTCTTCCCTCTATATTAAATGAGTATTCAGTGTGTGTGTGTGTGTGTGTGGTAGGGCTGTGGTGAGGGTTATTCTGAAACTACGTAAATACTGCTTTCTTCATTAACCATCCATCCATTCATTCATTCATATCAGTATGGATTCACCTATTTTATTCAACAGTTGGTATACTATTATTATGATTTATCTTAATGTTCAAGTTATCCCAGATTTGGCCAGTGAAAGCCCTTTTTAGCTGACTTCTGTGTCCGTTTCACGTGTCTCTCTCATTCACTGAGCTCCTTCTTTTTTCTTTTTCTTTTATTACTTTTTGACACAATAAAATGTTCCAGGTTTATTTATACTTTCTTTTTTCCAGCTCTGGAATCAGCCATTTGTCCAAGGACGCTGGTTCCTTTTTTAAGAGGAAATAAAATAAGTTAGGTATTTAGAAAACAAGGTCTGGGAACTAAGTGAGCTCATTACTTGTGGGTTGTTGCTGCTCTTAGTGGATAGTGCTGGGTTATGTATGTGTGTACACACAGGTATGTGCGCATGTTGACATCTACATATACCCACTATCATATATCTATCATCTCTATTTGCAGCTGTATTGAAAATTATGAGTTCCAGGGCACCTAGGTGGCTCAGTGGGTTAAAGCCTCTGCCTTTGGCTCAGGTTATGGTCTCAGGGTCCTGGGATCAAGCCCCAAATCAGGCTCTCTGCTCAGCAGGGAGCCTGCCTCCCCCTCTCTTTCTGCCTGCCTCTCTGCCTACTTGTGATTTCTGTCTGTCAAATAAATAAATAAAATCTTAAAAAAGAATTATGAGTTCACACCAATACCTCTGATTTTATCCCAACACTGTAGAGTTCATTCTGTTTTTAGTATTTCTATCTTCCTTCTCTGAAAAATGAGAAACTTAGCTCCTATTTTCTTTAATATGGATATTTATTTGATCAATTCCCCTCTGTGTTATCACCTTCCCATTGCTGCTACCATAGTGTTACACACTAACCTTCAGGGCCCTGACTTGCATAGATCCCTATGAATGCTATGCTTTGCCAGGGGTTCTAGCATGTCCGTAATGGTGAGGAAAAGCCAGGTCATAGAGAGGACAATTCTGCATGTTAAGCATTTTTGGTAAATTTCCTGGAGAAATATCACAAGAAAACTACCTGCATCTCTAAGGCTCCAAAATCTGTTGGGATTTTTTTCTCATTTTGAATAAATATTTACTTTTAGCAGTTATTTCTTTTATAAAAATTATATTCTTTTTCTTAGGTAAATTCCCCTAAGTTGGAAAAAGTTTAAGCAAATTCTGAACTTGTCTGTCTCTACTATATAGTTTATATGCTCTGTCTGATCTCATGCCATAGTTAACCTTTGAAGTAAGCATTGTGATTGATAAATGAAGACACAGAACTTCTGACAACCTGGGTCATTTGCTCAAAGTTACACAGTTTGGAATTCAAAGCCATTTTTCTAATGTCAAACCCACTGCCCTTTCTAATATGTCATATTCCCTTATAGGAATAAAGGAATATTCCCTTATGGAATATAACCTTGATATAATCATGGACTGTAACCATGGATTGATGTTGAATAGCTACTTCTTTAGGAAGTTTAAAGCTCTTAAAATGTGAGTAGGCAAAATGTCTTTGATTTTTCTCTGCTAGGGCTGGCTTGTTTAGGCCCAGAGACAGAATGTACCCACAAACTATACAGATTAGTATAGACGCTAGAGCAGAAGTTGACAAACTATAGCCCATAAGTCAAATCTGGTCCTCCACATGTAGTCTTGTTTTTGTTTTTTTTTCCCCCTGCCTGTTTTTGTACAGTCTGCAAGCCAAGTTAAGAATGGTATTTATAGGGGCGCCTGGGTGGCTCAGTGAGTTAAAGCCTCTGCCTTCGGCTCAGGTCATGATCCCAGGGTCCTGGGATTGAGCCCCACATCGGGCTCTCTGCTCAGCAGGGAGCCTGCTTCCCCTCCTCTCTCTCTCTCTGCCTGCCTCTCTTCCTACTTGTGATCTCTGTCTGTCAAATAAATAAAATAAAATCTTAAAAAAAAAAAAAGAATGGTATTTATAGGGTACCTGGTTGGCTCAGTTGGTTAAGCCAGTGTCTTTGGCTCAGGTCATGATCCTAGAGTCCTGGGATTGAGTCCTGCGTCGGGCTCCCAGCTCCGTGGGGAGTCTGCTTCTCCTTCTGATTTTCTCTCTTCTCATGTTCTCTCTCACTCTCTCTCTCAAATAAATAAATAAAATCTTTTTTAAAAAATGGTATTTACATTTTTTAATTGTTGAAAAAATTTTAAGGAGTAATACTTCGTGATAAGTAAAAATTACCAAAAAATTACAAAAAATATTTACCTTCTGGTGTTCATAAATAAAGCTTTATTTGGACACAGTTATGGTCATTTATTTATGTATCATTTTATACCATAACACAGAGTTGAGTGGGTGCAACAGAGACTATATGGTCAATAAAGCTGAAAACAGATTTACTATTTGGCCCTTTCCAGAAAAAGTTGGCTGATCCCTGAACTGGAGTCATGTACATACTTGCATTTGAGCCTTGGCTCCACCATTTGCTAGTTGTATGACTATGAGCATTTTATCTAAATCTTATTGTCCTCAGATATAGAGTGCAGATAACAATGGTGTCCTTTTTAGCTTAAGAAACTCCCTATAAATGTTAGTGTTACAAATATTTGGATATTACAAAAATTTTTCATTTCTTTATTTTTCTAAGGCAAAGTGAATGATGGTCCAGTTTCCACGTATCAGGATTGGCAGGTAAACTTACCTCAGTCCTGACAACGGACTGGGTGTGTGGGGGGGGTCCTCTTCCACCTCCCTCGGGATCATGCAAGAATCCCAGGGACTCATGAGCATCCCTAAAGAAGTTCTGATAGGTGATCCCTGTTTGTCTCCTTGATCAAGCCCATGTAGCTTATCCCAAAGCAGGAGGCTTTGCTGGTGTTCCCCCTTCCAGTGTTATCAAGAGAGGCCACAGGACCTTCACCACTGCTTCCATGCCTGGGGCTCCAGATATCACAACACCTTTCTCTCTCAAGGTTTGGCCACCCCCAGTCCCCCACCCCGGGGCACTGTGTGTAAGCAGAGACCAGGTCTGTTGGTGACACTCTGATCAGGCTATTCTTGCCATGCTCCTGAATTCACCTCTTTCCTCAAACCAGCCAGTCCCCTCCTCTTCAATCCATGGAGAATCCTTCTTCTCTGATAGTCACTCCTCCATCTCCTCAAGCCCCTAGTACCTAGGAATCCCATGCTCACATGCCTCACAAGGGAATACAGGAAAAAGAGCTGAGAGTAAGACAAGGTAAAGTGGGTACTGTGGGTAACTCCTCCTTTCTAATGGTCTTAACAGCTCCTCAGCTCCTAGGGTATGGCTGCCTTTTAGGTCCAGGGTCTCCAATGTTCTACTTGTTCAAGGGAAGCTCTAAGTCTGAGTAGTTACAAGAAAATTTCCATTAAAAAGACATTGTAGGGGAAAACAATCTGGAGGCTGAATCCTGTCTAAAGGTAGCCAAATAATCCTACCTTTTCTAATAAAGAAATGAGTGAGGCTTCCTGCCCATGGGAAGGTAGAGGGACCCTAAGAGCTAGCTACCTTCTTGAAAAGGAAAAAATACCTCTCGTGCTCTCAATGTGAAACTAAGGAAATAAGATTCGGTTAATTTCTTAAGCAACGTTACTTTGGCAAATTGCTATTAATTAATTAATTGATGGTATAAAACCAGTACATGCCTGGCACGTAGTTAGCACTCAATAAATGTTTATTATTACTATTTTCCTAGTGTCATTACACGTTAGAAAGAGTGGAACCCTAGAGGACACGAAGACCCCGCGTGTGCACGCGCACGGTGTGTAGAGGTGTGTTGGCCTCAGGGGGCTGACCTATGACAAGCCCTTTGGCAGAGCTCCGACTCCCGCTACGGAGAGGTTGCGGGTTGACGGGTCGCGTTACCGCCACCTGCCGCCCGGTCCGCCAAACTGGCACTGCTCACCGTCGCACCCGCTGGGGAGGTCCGCTCGCCGGGCTCCCCCTTCTGGGCTGCAAATCAACCTTCTGCCCCAGCGCGCACACGCTCTGCGGGCCGGCTCCACACCTGCCGGTCCCCCAAGTGGCCAATCGACGTTGCCTTTTAGATTCCTCCCGACCTGGTGACCGCGGTGACCGGTCCAGCTCCCAGGGGAGGGGGCCGACGGTGAGCTCGAGCGGGCGCGGCGGCCGGTGTGCGGACGACGGGGGCGACGGCTGGGAACAGAGAGCCAGAGCGTCGGAAAGACGCACGGCTGCGGGGGACCCAGCGGGCTCGCCCAGCTTTGCCTCTTTTCCTTCCCTCACCCGAGGCAGCATGACCCACTCCTTTGTTTCTGGAAAAGATAGATCTGTACCAGCCCGAGGCGGAATTCACCCTCCCGCACTCACCAGGAATCGCTTGCTTATTCGGTGCGCCCCTCCGCGCCCGCTCGGGACGCGCACAGAATCCCTCGGAGGGCTGTCAGCCGCTGTGACGGGTGACGCCCAACCAGCAACCTGGCGAGCCCGCCTTCCGGGCGCTCCCGGGTGCGCTTCGCAGGGGCGCTGGCCCGCCAACGCTCACCTCTGCCCCCTCGCGGCAGGTGCGGGCATCGCAGCGGCGGCCTCGCCAGCGCCCTCCCGCAGCCTGCGTGGCGTCCCTTCCGGGTGTTTTTCAAGCAGCATTTTTACAGCTCCATTCAACTGCTAGGGGTAGATGTGGTTCTCAGGTTAATTACTAATGAATGACGGTGTGTGTGTGTGTACACGTACGTGTGCTTGTGCGTGTGCGTTGTGTGTGTAAGAGAGAGAGAGAGAGAGGAGAGGGAGAGAAAGGGGGAGAACAGCTATAAGAGCTTGTTTGTGACAGGGTAATGGAGAGGCGAGAAAGGAATAGGAAAAATGAAGGAAATTAAGAAGCCAGAGAGGCAAAATGACAGTGATGAGGGACTAGAGTGACAGCAAAGGATGCAGAAAGAAGGCAGGGAGCAACAGTTTGATGGGAAATGGGAGGGGACTTGTGCATGAAAGAGGGGAGGATTTGACATCCGTGAGAGGTAAAGTTTCATTTTGTGAAGTGAACCTTGTGAACATTTCCATATACCTCTCTCCTATTTTACATTCCATTTTGTTTGGCAGCTGCTGGAAATGAGTTTCCATTCTTCTGTCTTGTTTTAATATCCTCTGTGTCTCCCACATCACTAGATCAATTAGAGGCAGAAACAATTATGCCATACATTCCGCGTGTCTGACAGAGCCCTGGGTGTGCCCGGGCTTATTACCTCCCCCTCGCGGGTCGCCATCAGCAGCATCTGCTTTCCTTATCTGATCCAGGTTTTACACGGTCTCTCTCTCTGCTGACCTCTATGGGCTAGCTTGTCCTTTGGGAAACATACCAGGAGCTGCTCAGAATCCGAATGTGACAAACACTCACAAAGGCTTCTGCTACCTACCTATCAACAAACAAAGCAAAACCCTGCAGCAACATACAGCCTCAAAAATGGGTTCTTTTTGAATCACATTTGTAGCTCCTGACCTAATCGCTTTCATCTCTGGAAGAACAAAAGACAGAGGGAGATTTTTGCAAGGTCTGTGCTAGCTACAGCTGGGTACAAGCGGTGAGAAGGTTGAAAGAGATTTTCCATATCTCAGTCTCAGTTACTATTTTGCCAACATTACTGAATCTTGTTCCAAATTTGAAGGAGGGGGTCACATTTAGAAAGCCTGGACAAGATGATAAAAACTATTTTGGCAGGAGATGAATCAATGCATATGGGCGTGGGCAGTAATGCCCAAACTCACTTACCACAACAAATGGTTTTGTGAAAATGTTTTGGCCCATACAGTTTATTTCACCATGTGAGAAGTGGTTGCCTATCTGTATGATTGAATGGAGGGGATGGGCATACGATGGGTCAGTCAGAGGGAGCTCTTCAGAGAATGGACATCCTTGGTCTTCCACCCTTATTCTGGGACCTGCCAGGGACATTCAAGGAATGCACTCTGGAGAGAAACCATTGCTCGCTGTGGTCAACGGACTGTGATGCAGATGAGTCATAGTAAAAGAAAAATGCATTGGTCCCTCAAAATGCAAAGCCTTTCTATGCCATGGTTATTACCAGTTATGGAGAGTTACGTTATACTTTTCTCAGTAAGTTGTTGTGAGGTTAAAAAGATAATGGACGTGGACATGCTTTGGAAAGTCGGAAGATACTCCCCAGAGCCAGGGCGAAACAATGCTTGGGGGAAAAGCACCGTTGCCACCATTTTTTCAAAACCAATTAACTGTAGATCTCCAAATCACTAAATAATTGTTCAATTAATCCCCTAACATTTAAACATTTACGTTTTATTTTCCTGTTTCCTTTTCACTCTTCCTTGATTATCTCTTTCTGCTTGAATCTGTTTAGTTTACTTTCTTATGATCTTCCATCAGGGTTCAGCCAAAGAACCAATATTCTGGGTTTTATCGAAGCTGTGGCAAGATTAGCTTCCCACAGTGGTCAGTGAGCTTCTCAGTTCCGTGCTCGCCTTCTGTGCCACAAAGAGAGCTCATGGCAAAGAATTCAGATGAATTTGTGTGAATCTATATTACAGAGCAGGATGGGAACCTCTCTAAATGTATTTTCTATTGATACAAACCAACTGAAATTCATCTCTCTCTCTCTCTTTATATATATATATGTGTGTGTGTGTGTGTGTGTGTATGTGTATGTCTCTATATATGTATATTTATACATATATATAAAATCTAATATTTTATATGCATTACCCTCCCCCCACACCCATACACACATCTAATTTTTGTTTTTTACCCTTACCTACACAATTCACTACTTTATAGGACTCTGTGATTTGCCTTCATATTTGGAGTGAGAGTAGAAATACATGTTCCTGTTATCTTCACCCTAAGGCTGAAAAGTAAAAACATTCAGCAAAACTTCACATGGACCAATGAATTTGCTCTCTGTATGAGACTTCTGCATAAAACAGTACACGCTGGTGGATCCGTTAATAGAAATTTATTTTCTCCCAGTTCTAGAGGCTGGAGGTGCAAGGTCAAAAGGCTGGCAGGGTTGGTTTCTCCTGAGCTCTCTCTTTGTCTTGCAAATGACCACTAAATGGGATTCTGAGACCAAATTTCCTGTGTGTGTATGTGTGTGTGTGTGTGTGTGTGTGTGTGTGTGAAGGGGTCCCACACCAACTTGCAATTCTCACACACAGGCTGGGTGTCCTACAATTCAATTCAATTCCAGCACGATCTACCTGGAGATAGTGTCAGATCCCACAGGTTAAAGGCACAGGTCCACAAAACCACCCCTCCCCTTCAGATGCCAATCACAAACCCAGGTAACCAGCGCCTGCTTCTGCGCAAAGAGCTACAGATGGGAAGCTCTTATGGGAAACCCCCCTCCTTGGGTTCAATGAATTTGCTAGAGCAGCTCACAGAACTCAGAGAAACATTTTACTTACTAGATCAGCAGTTTATTATAAAAGAATGTAACTCAGGAACAACCCGATGGTAGAGGTGCACAGGGCAAGGTGTGGGGAAAGGGCATAGAGCTTCCACACGCTCTCAGAGAACACAGACCTCCATATGCTCACCACCCCAAAAGCTCTCTGAACACAGTCCTTTAGGGTTTTTGTGGAGGCCTCATTACATAGGCATAATTGATTAAGTCATTAGGCATGGGTAATCAGTTCAACCTCCAGCCCCTCTCCATGCCCAGAAGTGGGGAGATGTAAATGAAAGAATGTGATATTCTTTTGTGCTCCAGACCATTTATTCTTCAGGAGATTCTCTCTCCTCTTCTTCCTTTCCTCAAGCCAGCTTTCAGGGCTGTGCACCTCCACACAGCACTCACATATGTTCATCACCTCCTCTCCGGACAGCAAGCCCTCGACCATCACCCATGAGCTTCACATCCATTTCTTTGAATGTGCAATGCTGATTTGCTGCCACAGTTTCACCTCACTTAATGCTCTCTCAAAATGTTCTTCTCAACCAGAAGCTTGAGTAAGCGAGTAGAGATAAGGAGCGAAAAACAGCACTCACCTTCACTTGCAAAGGCATCCCAGGCCCTAGCACAGAGACTGGCAAAGACTAAGGACCCACAAATAACTGGGTAATGAATGAATAAATGAGTGGTGTGTTGACAAGGGTGTAGCCAAAACATTAAACCTGTTTTCAGTGACAGATCATAAATGGGGGAAATTCCAGAGGGGATAATGATGCAGGACAGCTGTGAAACTTCAAGTTGTGGAAACATTGCTCTGTGTGTGTGTGCATGTGTGTGTGTGACATATTCTGAGAAAACAGCAGAAGTACCTTTCATAATCAAATAATTTAAAAGGAAAAGGAGGAATTAGGACACTGCATGGGTAAAGAGTCCTGAAAAGTTGCCCTCTCTGTTCATAGAGTGTTCATGGCCCCATTTTTAGTGATCCCAGTTTCACCTACACACAGCTCTAGTCTAGGCATACATAGTCTGTTTGACCAAATGGCAGGACTATAAATGGGATGTTAAAATACCTTATTTGCATCATGAAAGGCTTGACTTATAAATCTTTGTTAAACATCTGTCTTCTTGAGGTGCCTGGCTGGCTCAGTTGGTAGCATGTGTAACTCTTGATCTTGGGGTTGTGTGTTAGAGACCCACATTGGATGTAAAGACTACTTAAAAATAAGGTCTTAAAAAAAAAAAAAAAAAAAAAAGAGCAGGGCGCCTGGGTGATTCAGTCGGTTAAGCACCTGGCTCTTGATTTTCGGCTCAGTCATGATCTCAGTGTCCTGGGATCAAGCCCTACATTGAGCTTCAAGTTGGGCTCCGCAATTAGTGGGGAGTCTGCTTAAAGATTCTCTCTCTCCCCTTCCCTCTGTACCTCCCACCGCCCTCTCTTGCTCCCTCTCTCTAAAATAAATAAATAAATCTTTAAAACAAAAACAAAGTCTGTCTCCCCAAACAGACATGAAGTCCAGAGGACAAGAGCTTGTGCTCAGGGAGTAGGTGAATAATTAAGCGTGGTGCCTGGTCTACACTAGTCTCCTCGTGGAGAATTGTATGTGAACAAACAAGTGAATGAAGGCAAGCACGGTAATTGGCATCTGTGTATTCATGCTTTTCCAGAGGTGCTTCCCAGTACTCCCATTGGACAACTTGTTCAATAGTAAGAAATGACCTTGCATTTGAGGCGCCACACAGGCCTATGTGAACCCTTGTCAGGAGGACACCGTCAGGCCGTGTCATCACCATCAGGCCATGGAGGTAGCCTCAGCTCTCTTGTCTTCTCATCACGTCACCCATGCCAAGCTTGAATTAGTTCTGTTGTTACCAATGTGATAATATTTTAGGGTGTATTTATTTCAAAAACAGTAACGTATTTAACAAATGTTATATATACAGGAGATTTTAAGTGAGACAAAATGCAGCAATTAATGCTAATGAGGCTGCTGTTAGCGTGTCATATTCTTGGTGTTATAATCATGCATCACCGAACATGGGCCTCAGTTTGTTCAACAGATGCCAATCTTAATGGCCACATTCTCTTCCCATGGATAAGTTGGCTTTAGTTAAATGTACCATTAAAAATAACCGTTTAAAATGTTAATGAAAACAGTGACACTAGCCACCAGGAATTCTTGTTTTAACCTCTGCTTTATTACTTCTTTATTTTCAAAGGGACTTTGGGAAAGTGAAAACCTTAGTGGCTATTTAGGTTACTTTAAACAGAAAAGAAAGAAAGAGAGAGAGAGAGAGAGAGAAAGGGACAGACAGGCTCAGTTCATTCCTGAAAGGATCTGGCATGACAATTCATGGTGGCCCAGGGCTGCAGGCCTATGTCGTTAACACTAACCACACTGGGAAACTAACTCTCCTATGTTTTCATCTCTTGTTTCTCCTCCATATTAATTTACTGTGTGAATCAATGCAAAACAATAGTCCGAACAGTGACTATAAATATATTATACATAAATATTGCATAATTATATTATCAAAAAAGTGGAGATACATAATACCAAGACTATATGGGTGTTATTTTCATGAAAAAAATTCCAGGTATGTATTACTACATTTCATAAATCTTAACCTCAAAGAATTCATTAAAAAAAGAGAAAAAATTAGAATGTGAGGCAGAATTAGGTAATGGGGTTCTTATTAGTCCAACTACTTAATATCCAAATATCTTGTCATCCTGAAAGTGTCATTATTTTATCACAAATTAGGATTAAAGAGGGAAAAATACCAGAATGTTGTTACTTAGGGAGAAGGATATGATCCTTCTAGAAAAACAAGCGAAAGCCTGAGCCAGGCTTTTTTCACTGAAAGATGGAGTTAGTAAAACAAGGGCTAATAGATGCAGAGGGAGAACTGTGTATCTTTTCACATTTGACCACTGGTTGTGCATGCCCTGAGACAGATTCCCCAGGTCCTAGAATGCGGCTGCACGACGAGTGTAGGGGGCAGAGGAATGTGTGTGTCTTAGGAAAGCCCATGTGTATTTAATGGCCATGACCCAGGCCTCCTCTTGGCTCATTTCTTTCTTGGCCCGGCTACATAACTCTAGTCCTGGTGAAATCGGTTCAAGACAGTGTTATTGTAGCTGGCCCAGGCTGCTGAGGGGAGAGGTGGGGAAGGGTCAGCCAGACCTAGGGGCCATGTTTATGAGGAGCATTTTCAAGAACACAACCTAACTGTCTCGGAAGTAGGAAGAGTCTCCATTCCAGAGGGGTTCTCAGTTCTTTCCTTGGTAAATCCTCTTGGTTCTGGGAGGTTTGTGTTTTTTTTTCTTTTAGACTTTGCTGAAATATTAATGTATCTGGGTGAATTCCATCTCGTGACTTCTGGTATAGAGCCTGGGAAAACATATTAGGAATTAGACAAAAACTCAGCAGTACAGGTTACACTCATTATCTAGGAGCCAGGAAAGAATAAAAGGACAGAGAGGTTATGTTCAAAGTCCAGGGATTTGGGCTCAAAATGTTAATGCAGCAGAGGCCTGTGGATGGAGCCTGTGGCTGCTGGGGTAGAGACCGTAATGCAGGGCCTTTTTCATTGACAGCTGCCTGGGAGCTTCTCAACTCTTCCTCTGAAGCTGCTTGGGATCACAAACACACCACCACTTCCCCTGACCTGGGCAGTGTCCTTCCCCATTCCTGAGCTTTTGGTCAGGATCTGTGACCAAAGTTCCCTCCTCCTAGAATTACAGGTAGAGACTACCCCAGAGATTGTCACACAAAGTAATCTTTATTTGCAGCAAATAAGGAGATCACGGAGAGTAACTTCCAAACAGTGGCTCCTTGAGCAGGGATGTGTAGACTCTTTTTATTTGGGGTTTAGGACGGATAGTCACAAATGGGAGCTTTGTCCTGGCCTATAAAGGCAGGCATAAAGTTGCGCAGGCGCATTTAGAAGGCATGCGCCTACCGGCATCACGTTCAGTTACTGATGCTTGTGCCGCTCCTAGGGTGGAGACTTTGACATTATAATGAAGCACAGGCCACCACCAGATAAGTAAGGAGCTACAGCCTTGCTATGCTTGGAGAGCCCGGTATAAACTGGATGGAGTCTTGGGCTTATTATCTCAGGGTAAGGAATGCAGGATGTTGCTTGTCCTGAGGCTGGAATTATTTCAGTTGACCTTGAGTCCAGGCTTCTGTAAAAACAGCTAATGGATTTGTGGGTAGGGTCTGAAAAGACACAATAGCTGATTAGGGGAGAAGGAGTTCTCTGAAAAAAATCAGGTTTAAGTTTTCTGCTAGTTTTAACTTCATCAAGCCTATAGGGCACGGTTTCGATCCCGCAAAAATAATTTGAGAGTGTACGTTGTATCAATCTTTACTTTTGGAACAGCACTGGGAGTTTTACCATTGATTTATTGTCTCTGGCATGGTTAGGCTATTTCCTGGCTTGATAGAGACTTCTTGCATTCCATTTGTTCCCTTAAATCCCTAACTACTGAGGTTTTTGCATTTGTTTGTAATTCTAACACTTCCTAGGAAATTCTGCTAGAAGTGTACTTGGACAACAAGAGCTGGTAGGGCATACATCACAAAAATAGCTGGATGACTTCTCTTGTGTCCTGAAAGTTGTCTTGTCTTTCTTTTTCCAGGGTCCCCTAACTCTTTTTGTTTCCAGGTCCACCTCTGGTGCCTGCATCCACAGGTAGGAGCATCTTCTCTATGCAGACAGATCCGAGGTAGAAGATCCTTGGACCAATAGATCGCGAATTATCTGGGAGGCCAGACAGGGGCAGGGTGAGCAGGTAGGATGATACAAAGTAGAGATAACATGGCTAGTCCCAATTTCACAGACTTTATGTAGTAAAAACTATCTTGTTTTAAAAGCACATAACAAGTCAGCCAGCACCTTCTCATTGAGACTGGTTGGGTCTTTAAGATGTGATTAAGTTAGAAGACACCCCCGCATCCCGCCGGTGTTCTCCAACACAATTCCCTAGGTTTTCTGAAGATCCTCAACAGTTTGAGATTTGGGGGCCAGGAGGTAGATTCAACTGATGAAAGGCTACCCCTGTTATGGAACCTGGACTGGATCCTGGCAAAAGAAACAAGCGGCACTTGGAGACTTTGGAGGATGGGAGGTTTATTTAACACCGGTGGGCTCAGAGAGGAGGTTGTTCTTCAAAGGTCTGAGACCCGAGCACAAGCAGGGAGGGGAATTTATACCCTTCTACTTCTGCATACTTGGTACTTTTGGCACGTGAGGGAGACTGGGTAGGAAAGAAGAACCCGGAAGGGCTTTGAGACAGGGACTGGAATTCCCTTGCTGGTTTGGTCAGCCATCTTAGAATACAGTTTTTCCCTATCACCCCAATGGGTCAGTCTAGGTAGTAGAAGAGAATGAACTTGGCAGGGAGAGAGGAGAAAGGGCCTTTCCTCTTCATACCAAAGACCATTAAGTCTCCAGTCTTGGGCTTCCAGGCAGCAGAGTGTTCCATGTTTGTGTAACAGTTTTGTGTGTGTGAGGGAGGAATCTGCCTTTTGTTCCGTAGACTTGAATTTAGAAGTCTTCCACTGTGGTGAGGTTACAGTTATTGGTAGAAAAGAATTCCACATGAAGTACATTTGTTAGTTGCTTTGAACACAACTCTATTCTATTCTGACAAATGTTTGCTAAATTATTAGCCATTCACCATGCTAGGTCTGAAAGGATCACAAAGGTGAAAAGACATGGCCCTTTCCTTAAGAGGTTAGATTCACAGACTCACCTTCTTCCCAGCTCTCAGCTGCTGCTTTGAACATACTTTTAAATACATGGATATAAAGGGAGTAGAAAGTGGGGTATACAACAAGGAATTTCTTCTGAGGCACTCAGAAGGCAAAGCCTCAAGGTGGCTCAGTCACAAGCCACAAATTCAGGGACCTCAGGGTACCCTCATTTCTGATGTGAGGCCTATTTTGTTTGAGAACTGTGTCTTTAACTTTGAGTTTGGCAAACTTATTGAAGAAAGGCATTTTTCAGAATTTTATATAAAATTCAAATTTGGGGAGATTGGGCCCTTAAACAGTCTCTTTAAACCAGAGGGGACCGTGGGGTTTTGCTTCTGTCTGAGACCTTTTGCCAATTATTGAAGCTGATTACAAATGCTTACTCCCTCACCCTCTACCCCAACCACCCACTCTGATTCAGGATAAGTTCTCTTGTTTTTTTCCTGATCTAATTTGGCTACTAAGAAGTCAAACTTCAGACCCTTCCAATCACTCTGATGTACAATGAATCAACTACACTTTTAAGTAGAAAAAAAAATAGGTGGCTTTAGAAAGTGATTTCATTCCTTCTATTGCTGTCAGGTAGGATCTCATTAAAACTAATCCTTAAAGGGCACCTGGGTGGCTCAGTTTGTTGGTCCACTGCCCTTAGCTCAGGTCATTACCCTGGAATCCCAGGATTGAGTACCAAGTCAGCTCTCTACTCAGCAGGGAGTCTGCTTCTCCTTCTGACCACCCCCCCCCATGCTCGCTCTCTCTCAAAAAAAGAACATCTTAAAAACAAACAAACAAACAAACAAACAAACAAATTGTTAAAGATACCCCTACTATGGAGACTTTAAAGAAAGAGTATACCCCTTAATGTTTTTTTGGGATCATGTCCTAAGGTTTCACTCAAATCTAACAATCTGGAACTTCTTAATGCTTTATCTGTAGCTTCCCAGTGGTAATTAATGCTCTTTCTTATGATTCCTTAAGGGAGAAAAAGAAAAACTTGCAAAGAACCTCTTTGCTTCGATGAAGACAATTATTGTAAATACCACGTTATTTCTGTGATAGGAGAGATACGGATAGATCCTTCAAGTGACTCTTTGGTACTTTGTCCATCCCTTCCTCACAATAATTTCATCATTGGCTTCGTTTCCTGTCTTATTCATGAAAACCTCTAAGAGGCAGTACAGCCAACCACAATGTCACTGACTCAGGTCAATGAAGACACATCTCCTTTTCACGTTTATTTCATTTTGTTTTAAGTTCACAGAAGAGCAGAGCATTCATACGTGTAAAGTAACAGAAGAGAGAAACAGAATTTAAATACATTTTAAAAGAAAAGAAAAAAAGCTTTTTTTAATTTTAATTTTTTTTTTAACACACATTGCGCTTTTTATTTTCCTTCACAGAGCTAGTATCCAGGGAAAAAAATCCATCCCATAAACAAAAATAAACTTTGAACAACAAAAAACCCAAATAAAAAATGGCCATGTGTTTGTATCATCAAGGAAAAGTTCTGTTTATGTCTACAGGGCTGAAAAAAAAGGAATATATTTATATATATATATAATATATATATATATTTATATGTATATAACACTGTTAATAAGGAGAATTCTAACCAAGAGCAGGATTTATACACCCTTCAGTAGAGCAGTGAGAAGGAAGGGGTGAGGCAGGGTGGGGGGAAAGAAGATGGAGGTTTTTTTCTCATACTTCTCTCCCCCTGCATCTTTTTCCCTTTAACCTTCCCCCAATCCCAGTGAATACTTAGGGAGCAGGACGTGGCCATAATCACCAGAATGAACCATTTACATTCTCTGGTGAAGAGCAAAGACTTAGGGAAATGGGTCCGAAAAAGGCCACAGATAGCTTAGAATTACGGCCACATGCCATGAAGCTAGTAGTTCCATGTATTTTCTCCATTTGCAAGAAGCAGATTTTTACTCTGTGCCTGGCTTTACATAGAGAAGGCTTGTGCAGAGGACGATGTAGCTATAGGAGTAGATCCGGGAGCACCACTCAGAGACACCTCTGAACTAACCATGAAAATGGGGAGTTGTCCTATGGAGAGGTCATTCTCCCACTTAAAGAGAGCTTGGTAAGCGCTCTAAGTGGATCCCACATTCTTATCTACATCAAGTGATACTAATGCTGGGAAGTTACGGATAATCCCTGCTCTTCCATACGTGACGAAACTCAGATTCTGTTCTCTGAGGCAGTGAATGAAAAGCTCCAGGATAATGTGGAGCTACACTTTGATGGGTTCAAAAAAGTGGGCCCGTGCTCAGTCCATTCAGAACAAAGCGCAAGAGAATAATTCTTCATTAACTGCCCGAGAAGTATCATTTCTGCGTACCTTCTTCTCAGAGAACTGAACTGGATGTTTGATCTTGGCCTTCACAACAACTCTGACTGTATTTGACTCTGTCACCTCCTGAAATGGGTTTTTGTCCTCTTTTTAACTTGTCTTCTTTAAATAATATTGACCTGTACTTTTTGAAAATGGGAATTGTTCTCTCTGTCCACTCTCTTGACTTCATAGCCTTCACAACAGTAAGTGAAGTTTAGGGAAACTCATGCCATGAGAAATTCCTTACAAAATAAAGTGTATTGTCTTGCCTATTTCTCACAGAACAGCCTTTTGAAACTGCCTGGTCCCACATGTCTATTGCCATCAGCACAGGCAGAGTTTTCAAGGACACACGTTTACTAAAATGAGGCACTTGGCCCAGGAGGAGGAAAACAAAAACAAAAACAAAAAATCCCCTGATGTTTCCTTTCATATGCACTACATGCATTAGACTCAATCTGGCTACTTTCCTTCCTATGAAAGGTTATTAGAATACAGTTCAACAAATTAGATTTTTTATTATAAGGAAACAATGCCAGCTATTTCAAAGCCTTCCGTGTCGTCTGAATGTGTCCCTTCTCTACATTGCTAAGAAGTTTTGATCAGAAGAGAATTTTAGAACCAGTCTAGTATTCTAAAAGTTTTGGCTTTTGTAATGGAGATGATGGGATGATGGTTCCAAGAAACGAAGGTGGTATAGAGGCCAACTGGAGGGTGACAAGCAGCTGGCCACAAGCTACATGAGCATGAAATTCTAATTCAGAATCAGAGTTTAGAGTTGACAGAGGTCCTAGAGAAGTGATCCAAACTCCTTACTTTCAGGATGAGAAAATCAGGTCTCAGGATGGTTTGCTTTAGGTCACTTAGCTTGTTTGTGGCCAGACCCTAGCCAGAATCCAATTCTCTTGACTTTCTCCTTTACCTTAAAGTTGCCATTTATTTTGGGTGGAGGAGTGTACTTTAAGTTAAGTGTTAATCTGACCTAAATTTATTTCTGTAACGTCCATACAGAAAGTCCCTGTGATTTCCAAAGTCATCTCTTTGATAGCTCTTTGTGGCTGTTCAGATTATAGAAAATACATATATGTCACTCTCTTAAACACACCAGACCCTTCAAAAAGAATCCAAGAGAACGTGCCTGAGAGAGATACTCCCAGTTAAAGTAATTTTGTCCTCATTTGCAATATTCAGGATAGATATGTAGAAATATAGGTCTATCAGCTTAAGTAAAAGTAATCATTTCCCAGGGTAACTTGGCAAGATATTTCTCAAGGATTTAATGTATTTCTTATGTCCTACGATTTCTTCAAATCAAGATGACAAAGAAACTTTCCCGATGTCTTTGTCTGATGGAAAATAAAAACTGAGTAATATTTTGCTCACCAAGCTATAGTGACTTACTTGGATCTATTTAAATAAGCCATCCTAGATGGTGGGTAAGAAGTAACAAGAAGACACTGGGAGTTGATGCAACACTCACATGAGCCCTTAAAATGCCTTCCTCATTTCCCTTGCTTTGGGGTCAGATGAGACAACTGTGGCAACAGTTGGGAGAAAATCCACTTAGGTCCCTCCGGAACTAAGAACCCAGGTCTCTGTGACTTAAGCAGGATGTCAACCTTTAATAGTTCCTGTGGGTTTGCTTCCTCTTGCTGAGGCAACCTTCTTGTTCGGGGCATTAGTCATACTCCTTCCCATTCTGACCTGTGAAATGCTTTAGTTTTTATTTATTTTTATTTGACTTTTTTTTCTTTAAGATTCATAGATTTAGCTGAACCGGGGCACTGCATGAAAAATGAAGTTTACATAGTTTATATTATGTACATAAACTAGTGATTTACATTGATTTACACATGATTGGTGCCTAATTTATTAATCAGCACACAGTATGTAAATGCACTGAAAGGAAATCAAGATTTTAAAATAAGTTTTCCATGATATCCATAAACATTTGCGCTGGTGTAAATGTTAAACCTAAACCTAACGTTAACACCAGCTTCCTTGCCAAGAGGAAAGTGATGTACATTGCTGGGTGAAAACAAATTCTCTCTTGAATTTCAGTTGGCCGCCTTTGACAACATAGCTACATGCAAATGAGAATAGTTTACTTCTCTTCCACTAGTATGCACATAAATGTAAACTCCATTTTGCATTTAGTGAGATGTTTACAGATATTATGCCAACCATGATGGAAAATTTACATCACTGGGGCAAATGTAGTCTTTGGAAGAGAAATATTTTAAGTACGTAAGAAAGAAGAAGGCTTCCTGAACTGAATTTGAGTTTCTTAATTTAGGGTCCTATCTCATCATTTTTGTGGTACATTTAACATTTGTCTCCAAAATGTTAATAGTTTTTATAGGTCAGATATAGCACTGCCCTTATATTCTTTTTAAAAAATGATAGTTACTGGTAACCAAGAATAAATTCAGGCTACAAACTTATGAAGATGGAGAGAAAAATAAGGCCATGGTTAATCCCATGGAACTTGGTCCACAAAAAATTCCTCTTAAACAAGTAATTACGAAATAGAAAAAATGGGGCTCCGTATCTTTCCAAATGAAGCATAGCTCTTTTTTTTTAACCAAATCCAGTACTTTTCTTCAAGTTTAAACCATTATTCTAGATTTGTCTTATAATACATACAATATTGTAAATATAGCATCTGTAAAGATAAGATTAAAAAAAATACATACACATATATATTATTTTTCCACAAATAATTCAAGGCCTGCAAAAAACAAAAGGAGAGATTCTGGGAGACAAGCCAATAGAAACAGTCAAACCACAACCAACCTGGGGATGGAAACTGTGACTCTGGAGTAATTAAGAAGCTAACAACTTGGTAGGTAATAACTCAGAAATAATTTCATGCTGAGGAGTTTAGTTTTTGTGTGCAAAGGAGGTAAGTCCATTTTTGGAGGAGAAACAGATTTGTGTTTCTCTCTCCAAGAACATGAAAATCACGAGTACTTTTACAAGGTCTCTATGAATAGCCCCAGTTGACTGAATATGTCGTAAAAAATGCCCATGGCAAGGGAGAAGTCTGTCTGACTTGGAAGAGAAGGCAAAGGTCAATTGGACAATTCTTCCCCAACAGAAGACAAAATTTCCCCCTAAGCCTTAGTTGTTTTAGGGCAGAGGGATTTTATGTCTCAAAACAAGTAAGGCTGTTCCTCCAACAAGGCAACACCTTCTGATGAACAATTGCACAGAAGATGTAATTCTGCAGTTGAAAACCTAGGATAGTTCTCATTCTTCAGGAAATGCCCTTGGTCAAGTCATTTCTGTTTTCATTAACTGAAGGTCGGTTCTAAGGATTTTGTTTTACGAATGGTAGAGTTTCGTTTTACATACAGAGGACATTAAATATGTTAGCCATTCAGATTAACTGATGAATTTCACTCCTCTCAGGGTATTATTTCCAACCAGTTTGTTCTTTTCAATGCAGGGTTTCAAGTTTTGATTACCAATGGAAAAAATTCTTGAAGGGATTTAGAGCAATACGATGAACTAAATTCCAACAAGTCCCATGTTCAGACTCAGTTTCTTGGTGTCAGTCCTCTGGCTGCTACCTTTTTCCTGACTTTTCTCCAAATTATGTTCTCCTCCATTCTTCACATTGCTTAGAGACATTCTCAAACCTAGGAGATTTCTGGGGCCAATATTTGCTCTGAAACAGGAGCCAGGACAGTTTTTTTAAATCCCCAGATCCTGTCAGAGATATATGCAAACACCACAATATTCAATGTATGTTTAATTATGTTTAATATATGGTCCAGTATATTAAAACTCAGGGAACAAATGGTGACAAGGCAGATATTCCTTTCAGTGGAGAATCTCTTTCCATAAAATCAAGACCTCGTCATTATGATAGGGTGGAGACAATACGAAATGTAGGTGTATGATTAAGATATGTCACATGCCATAAGGATCTGTTCCTGAAACTGATACTAAACCAAATTAACTCCTGCTACTTTACTTTTCTTGTATATCTTTAAATTCGCATGCATTCCTCTAAAGCTTCCACCTAAGGATGTGACTGGCTCTTCAGTATGTGGGGAACACTTATCATCCATGATGATAAACTTTTATTCCTGTACTAAGACCAAAATGTTAGAGAAACCCCGATTGTCAATACATTGATGCTGGATAGGAATATGGCTCACCTTCCCTATATTTTAGAAGCTACTTTCTGGGATAAGAATTTTTGTACTATGCGAGGATCTGCCACAAATACTCTTACCCATCCCCAAGCCCAATTTGCCCTTCTGTTTCATGTCTAAACTGCAAAATCATAAGGCTGGTGATAAGCTTTCTAAAATGAGCAATAGAATCCCCTAGAACAGATTTAAAATGTTGCTTATCAAAGAGATCATTACCTTCAAAGACAAGGCTCATTGCAAAGAGCCTTCAATTAATAAATCCTATCAGAAATTTCAGGTCCTTCCATCCTTCCTTCCTTCCCTCTTTTCCTCTTTTTCCCTTGCTTCCTCTCTTCCTTTCTCTCTTCCTTCCTTTTTCTATTTGCATTTAGGAAGTTTCCTGTTTTATATTCGGTGACAACTATTTTTCAGGTTCTGAAACTAGAGGAGGTACCATATTTGGCTCTTCTGAAATACATTTAATTATGACCTCAATAATAATCCTCTGTCTTTTCATAAACCGAACCACTTCCAATACTTCCTATAGTTTAAGTGAAAGCAATGGTTATTTTCCTGACAAAGATATCTACAGACAGAGAGCCAGCTCTCTCTGCAAGACCTTTCCTAAGAAAATCCTGGTGTTGTGGTGATAGCAAGCTTTGTGGTATGCATACAACTTCTACCTAAATTATTACAAGTTTCCCAGTTCTTTTGATGAAGAAACTAACTTCCATTTCAGATGACTCTTGTCAATGTAAACTTAGACATCGTATCCCCCACAGTATCTTTCTCAGGAATCAGAAGCCAAAAGTGAGCAGGGAAGGTGGAATATATTCCAGCGGCCTGGCCTAGGATAATGATGGACCACTACAACAATGGTGCTGCAAACATTACCAGTGGAGCAAAAAAGGAGATTGTGCAGGCCACCAAATAAAGTATTAGCTTACAACACCAGGACAAATATCTGCAAAGGAGCACAAGGAATGGATTCCTTCTTGTTATGGTCAATGCTTTGTAGAGAGCTCTGCCAACATCTCGACAAGATGAGTAGGGACCTGTGCATCTGTCTATTTTTCCTGCCTTGCTCACTCTCCCTAGGTTTTATCTGAAATAGGAAACAATCTCTGCTCAAGGGAATCCGTGGGCCAAATGCAGTGTTATTTGAAGATAAGGGAAGGGGCATTACAGGGCTGCTTTGGATCTCCATGTGGCTCATCATCCTTTCATGAGGAGTTAACATTTGGAGACCTTCCTGGTTCTTGGGATTTACTCAACACATGCTACTCACTCCTGCAACGAGCCTGCAAAAAGCCAGGAAATACATGAATTCCTCAGACTCAGGAAACAAGAGTGAAATCAGAAATCTCTCCTAGGTCACCTCGTTGACGTCACTGATTCTTTCTACTGTTTGCTCACCCCATCAATAGTAGGCACTTTCATTTACAGTGATATTCTGAGTGACTCTTGACTGGGTTCTGATGATTGGACTAGGAGGAATATGAGGTTCTGCCCTTGAAAGGGGCACAGCGTGGTGTTGATACACACTAATGTCATGTGACAGCCATGGGGGAGGGTAGGGAGCCCTGCTCCATGCCTCCTTCCCCACCATGCCCCCCAGCAACTTGTCACAGCCGCATCTCACCATTACAATGCGGGACAGTATCTACAGCACAATGAGTCTATGTACATATGGACCATTCCCTTGGCATGCTTTAGAGAGAGACACACACACACTCACACACATGTACACCCACGTGAGAGCGAGAGACTTGAGCACGCACGCACAGTGGAGAAAATTAAAATGGCACTTCCTAGCATTTGCGGCATGACTAGTGCTGGAGGGTGTAGTAGGGGGTGAAGAGAAGCAGCAGCCAGGGGGAAAGAGGGGTAAAAGGGAGTCTCTGGGTTGGATGTGGGGGAGATAGAACACACTGGAGGGGCAAGAGATGGTCTTAAAAGTTGGAAAGATAGTGGAGGCAGGAAAGCCAGGTAAAGGCTCAACACGGGATTCCAGCGTGAATTCCACTGATAGTCTGAAATGGCTATGAGTCAGCTCAAATGAAGAACAAAATAAAAAGATGATGGAAATATAAACACCAAAGGCCAGACCTTATTTTTTTCTTTCCCCACAGATGAAAAGAATGAAGGAAGGATAAAGTGTGTGTGGGGGGTTAATATCCATCTGATACTTCTTCACTTGTCTTATTTTTACAACATCCGGGTGTTCTTGGCATGATGTAGTCTTTATATAGTATACATTTGCTTCGCTATACATGTATCCTTGTAGAACTTTTCCTACCCTGACTTATAGTTTAGTTTTTATTGATGGACTTTAAAATGGTTTTAAGTGTATTTTCTTCTTTGTTTTCTTATTTCCCCCTTCATTTATAAACACACAAAGTTGTAAAATAAACAGTCTCCCCCCATCTCGCTCTCTCTCTCTCTCTGTATCCTGTGTGACGCATTTTTGTGTGTTTTTTTAAATTATTTTTAAATTTTTATTCTATTAACATTTGCTGAGAAGGCAGAGCAGAGACGCTGCCAGCAGCCACAGTGGTACGGCCAGACTGATGGATCCATTTATTCCTCTCACCGACCCAGGCCCTGCAATGCAAAAGAGAAAGAAAAGAGAATAATTACATCCGGACTCACTCTATGTCACAGGTGACAGCTCCCAGTGTTGGAGGTGAGAATGTGCCAGGTACCAGCACCTTGAAGTCAGTGCGCTACGTACAGCCCAAGAAGGGCTCCCCATCTTTCTTCAATCCTTCTCCTTGAGTTGTAAGTATCTCAGGGGGTATCAGTGGTTGAACACTTCTGAATAGGAAATGCTCTTGCTGGAGAAAGCTATCACTGATGTGTCTGCTGGTGCAGTGAGGTCCTCTTCACCCAACCTCCTCTCTCAGGCTCTGCTCTGAATAGCACTGTGATGCCGGCCGCCGTTAAGATGCCAAACATCAGTGAGGGTCCTTCAGCCCCAAGACATGGGCTCCTCCAGCTGATTCATCCCAGTATCTCCATCAATAAAACATGGGACCAATCTGAACCTCTCATTCCTCAGGGGGAAGTGGTAATTATTTATTTGTTAACGGGAAGGGGAATTGTTTCCAAGGAACACTTATGCCTTAATGCACCTTAGCCACGAGGTAGGAAAATAAGCCCACTCCTTGTAGAGTCTTAGGAGACAGCAGGAGATCATCTGATCCAAACCCTTCATGTGACACTTTAAGGATCAAAAGCCAAGGCAGCAGGACTGACAACAACAACAAAGACAACCAAACCTAGAGAGCTTAAGGGGCAGGTCCAAACCAGAAGCAGAACTGAGACTTGAACTTGCCCAGAATTCACCCTGGAGTGGCAGCCTCTGTGTTTCCCACCTCCACCTCAGTTTTCCCAAAGCGGACACAATTTGGGGTGTGTGGGTATGGATCTAAGAGGGAGACTGGAATGGGGAGGAAAGTGGAGAAGGCATTTGTGTGTTGACAGAAAGGAGAGAATTGGGGCAGAAAATGTAGGCCCCAAGAGCTTGTTTCCTATGCTTTGTTTGCTCCATTTTCTCCTGTATACTTCTGTTCATATAGATCCATTACAAGAAGAAAGTGTTAGTGTTTTTCACAACAAAGATTTTTAGATTTGAAACTGTACGCTTAGACAATGATGTTCAAAAAAGAAATAAATGTGACTAAGGGTCACTTCGCAGTTTTGCACATATATGCAGATCAATGTGTGTGAATTATTCTGCGAGTGTGTCTGTGTGTGTGTGTGCACGTGCATGTGTGTTTAAACCTACGATGGTCCTCTGACAGGCAAATGTTTCCAAAAGTGTCTACAAACATATCAGATCAGAGGTCAAATAACAGGGAAAATGCTGAATTCAAGAATGTCCTCCTAATCTGTGTTTTATGTAAATAATAGCAACAATAACTAAATAAAAGCAATACTTACACAGCACTTACTATAAGGTACTGTTATAGATAATTTATGCATGTAAGCATATAACCATGCTATGAGACAGGTATTATAATGAACCCTTTTTTTACACTGAGCTAGTAAAAGGCATTGCACACTGGAACCAGCTAGTGCCCAGAGGAGCTGGGGTTTCAGCCCAGGCGGCTGGTTCCAGTCTTTGCCTGTCAGCACTACACAGTGAAGTTACACAGTGAAGGAGGGAAATGTTCAGCAAATGAATTTTGGGTGCTTTTAAAACAATAGTCATAACAAACAAAACACAACGTGGAGGCAACCATTACCTTTGAAAACAATTTTCAATAGAATATGTTTTACTAGAATGGCTCCTTGAGAATATTAAAAATATTACTTGCTCTAAAAATATGAATATATACAAACTTTGAACAGTATAGTTATGGTAAAAAATGAGCTTTATTATCTGGAAAGCTACAGACATATAGGGTTAACAATTAAAATATCCAATAGGTCAATTCTTTAAGTTTCTGAATGGCTACAGGATTGTATTAATAAAAGACACTTCTGCTACCTTCGGGTTCATGCCTTTCGTGAAGAATTTAGGTTCAAGAAGATCATGTATCCTGTGTAAAGCACCTAATGGGAACTGGTGACCAAGCACTAGAATACAGGTGTTCAAAGTTTCAGCTCCATGCCTTTCATAGCCCACCCTCCACACCCTTCACCACCATCCTTTTTGGACTTTGGGATGTTTAAGTTCCCTCAATGGCAACTCCCCAGGGCTTCTGGCCAGATGGTAATACCTTTCCCTATCATTTTAATTCCTCTAAGTGCTTTAAATGGCATTCATTTGGATTAGTGGGTCAGGACAGCTTCCAAAAGAGAAAAAAGACTAAACACACACAGGACCAAGCAAAAATGATTTTTGTTTTGCCCTAGGGATAGTGTGAAATAGAAGGGTTTTAGAAAGAGTCTACTTTTGCCTATATCCTTAATCTCATTTTTTAGTGTTGGGATAGGCTAGATTATCTCTCAGACATCTTGGAGTTGAGTGGTACCTGGGGAAGTCTAAAAGTCTGAAAAACCTAGTCTTTTATGTGAAGGGCAATAAATATTTAAGAAAGCAGAAATTCTGTCATTGAAAAATACCATATATATATATATATATTCACATATAACATTCTTGCTAATGTATGTACACACATATATTTGCAGATACAAAGAGAAGTAGATATGTTATATGTATGCATACTCATCTCATATATATGATATATGCATTGACATACTATACACACATATTATTGGTTTTTTAATAGACATAATTGAGAATTAACTGTTACTTTCACATGCTAGTCTATGATATGTATAGGGAATCCCAGTACTGTGCTAATAATCTTAATTTTATCCTTAGTAGAATTATTATTATATATTTGAAATGCATCTCATAGATCTGTTAAGAGTATCTTCACTTCCATCAATTATTATTTATTAAGTGCTCTCATATAGCTATTTGATGTGCTTATAGGACTTGCTCTTTTCATAATTGGTTTGAGAGTAAATAAATAGCTTGAAAAAAAATGCAAGGGTAAATGAATGATAGTTGGAGAATCATCACAAGTGTGTATGCAATTATAGATATATATGACTGCATAGGAGACTACTTCAGTTAATGGCTATTTCAGGGAAGAATAATCAGCAAAATCATTAATTACGTTTTAGTTCATAGTTATGAAATTTCTGCTTATTTGTGGAAATGCAAATGATAAATCTTATTTCCCACACCAGATGGCCAGGCTCAGCAAGTGCTTTTATATACTGACAGATATAATGAAAGCAAGAGTCTGTAAACATAAATTAGCCTTAAGAATAGATGGGCAAATAGAACCACAATTCAAGAATTGCTACGTTTTTCATACAACAGACAAAAATCATATCTTGGCATTTAGCCACATTCTATATGTGTTTATGTGTGTGTGCGCACACTTACATGTGTGGTATCTAGTAAACATTCAATAAATGGTAGCAACATCATCATTGCTATTAACTATAGAAGGCTGGATTATAGAAAGGCATGAAATACTCCAGAATCAGAGGCGATGCCTTTGTAAATTCGGTCAAGGCATTTAAAGTTTGACCCGAAGGGGCAAAATTCAGCTGTAGCAAGATTGAGAATCCTGAGTCAACACACCAGGTCAAGGTTCTCAACCTCAGGGCAGGATGATAAGTGAGACTCTGTATCAAGGTGAATGCTGGACTGCACTTTGCTACCACAATGCTTTTACAGGGGAATCTGTGATTAAGGACAAGGATGACAAAGCATCCTGAAATTGCGGGATATGAGAATTTTCGGCAAGTCTCTACATGAATTCGATGCAGGATGCTCAGTCAATTGGTTGTCTTTCAATAAAATCTCAAAGAAAGTACAAGGTGATTTTCCAACACCGCTTTAGAGAGCATGCACTTGGAGACAGTTTGTGACGCATTCAAATTTAGCCAATGCACTTCTGTTGCTTCTCCTGAGTACTTAGGGCTTGTTACCTGGATTTTTGACTAGATTTATTCATAATAATCTTTCTTAAACAACAACAACACAACATTTGTCACAGCTTCAGCAATCCTCGGGTATTCCTTTCAGCCAGTAAGGAATCAAGGTCAATAATAATTTTATTCTTGTAGTTAGTTGAGCCACACAAGAGAAGAAGAAAGACCAGATGAGTTTAATTTTGAATTCTTCTTACAATTATTAAGGGTTGACCGAGTGACTGAAAATAAAACAAAAACTCAACTACTAAATAATTGCTAAGCAAAGGAGAAAAACAATCTCCTAAAATCTCTCTTATAATACCTAGATGTGCAGGCTGAAGTGCTTCCCTGTCCTGGGAAGCCATGTTTAAAGGAAAGTCTGATAAGGTTGACTTTGGCGCCACCTGCTCTCTGTGTTCAGCCAGTACAGCTTCCTCGGCCAGAAGGAATTGGGTATTAAAGCCTATATTCTCCAGGCTGGAGCATAGAGGAGGGAATATATTGATGTTTAATTTGAGCAATGTGTCTTATTTAAATTTGGGCTCCTCCTACATAATTTTTTTTTATTGGCAAGGCTGAATTGCACTTTCCTTTTCCCCCCTCTCATTATTTATTTATTTATTTTTAAATTAACATATAATGTATTATGTGCCCCAGGGGTACAGGTCTGTGAATCATCAGGCTTACATACTTCATAGCACTCACCATAACACATACCCTCCTCAATGTCCACAACCCAACTCCTACATAATTCTTTATGTATTATCTCTCCTCTGTATAAAGTGAGTCTTGGATAAGCCTAATGTATTCTCACGGTAAAGTCCATCACATCTTCCCCATCAAAGCAACATTAAATATTTTGGCATACAAAATTTTAAAATTTTAGGCCAATACTTAGAATTCCTTTGGGTGACACTAGGAATTTATCTTGGTGGTCTTTGAAATAAAACCCTATGCCCTATTTCTCCAAACCCTAAGGTATCATATGTTCCACTAATACTAGCCACTTAAAATTCACATGTAATTGATACTCATGGCATTGGGGAAAGGAGGGCTGAAAGAGACAAGAGTTTATACCTCCTTGCCCCAAATGATCTTGGTTCAATGTATGTATTTCTGATAGCTTCATCTCTGCGACCTTCTGTGAAGACTTTCTAGAGTGGGCCATAAACAAGGTGCTGACCCTTTCCAGGGAGTAAGCAACAAAGTGTCCAAATTTCTGTGGCTGCTGGTCACTGGTAGGGTGTAAGTCCCACAAGAAAAGTTTTCACAATTGAGAATGACCTTGGTTGTCTCATCCCCTTTGAGGCCAATAGAAGAAAACATCTTCATATGAGACCAATCCAAGTGAGTGGCCATGAGGACTAAGGAGCTGCTGTCTGGCCATGAAGGTTCCTCTGTAGCTTTAGTCTGGGGATAGACACTGTTAAGGATTTCTGCTGGACTTGTAAAGAGGGCACTTCAGAATTGGTAATTGTCTGCATCGAAGGTTCCAGTTCATGAAGCTTTCACCTGATTGCATTGTCTTTGTAGGGAGATGTGGGTGATTACTGGGTCACAAGGCTGATGGAGGCATGTGGTGCTATTTCTGGGAGACCCCAGCAGCTGGGTGTACCATAAAAAGGGGAGGTTATAGGAAGACCTGGGAGAACACTGAGACAAGGAGAATATTAACTGTTCAAGTGCTTCATTTTAGGAGATGCTACTCTAACTCCTTCTAGCAATATATCTACTTTAATAGCCAACTAAGGACAGCAAGTAGGCTCTCTGTTTCTGATGAGAGCCTGGTCACTGGGCAGCGAACATTGCCAAGAGTGCAGCTCTGCAAGAATTAGCCATGGCCGCTTGGGATATGGAAAGTGGGAGGGGGGATAACTTGTTCAGTTCCAGAGATTTAAGAATGAATAGCTGTCAAAAATGATATGGGGGTCATGGGTTGGATCAGGACTTTTTGTGACTGAGAAAGTTCACAGTCTGGGAAACATAGTGGCACATATGTTGTAGAAATTAGTACCACAAATTATTGAGATGAAATAAACTCAAGTGTATAAGACTCCCATATATGGCTAAGAAATCTTAATTTTAACATACAGTAGGTAATCAGAAATAAGAACCATACCTTTTTGCTTGAAGTGCACGGTGGTTCCAATTTCTAAAGAAAGAAACATTTAGCAAAAGAAAAAACAGATAAAAATGTTTTTATCAATTGAGAATAAGCACAAAGGTAATCTGGTACTCTCCACTGAAAGGAGAATGGGACAAAAGGTGGAAAGAACATTCTAACAGGAACAAGTACTGGTAGAGAATGAAAGGAAGGCACACGGTAAGAGATTGCTTTGTTGGAACAAATGTTGTGCAGTTGGAGGTGGCAAAAATAATTTCCAACTACAAACACTTGATGTTATATGTTATGTGTATAGACAAGTATGAGGACACTGAGAATGGCATGCAGAAGTACACTTGACTGCAATTTAATGAAATGATGGAATGTGTCTGGCCTCCAACCCCCTCCTGCCATTTTTGCTCCTGGTTTACTCCACTCAAGCCATGTGACCTTGCTTTTCTCCTAATACACCTAATATAAAGTTTCCAGCTTTATAAGTGATGCACCTGTTGTTTTATGTGCTTGCAATGTTTCTCCCCCAGATCTCTGCATGGCCCACACAGTCACTTCATTTAGATTTCTACTGCAAGGATACCAACTCAGGAAGGACTTCTCCCATCACCTTATCAAAATGGTACCCTAGGTCACTTATTTTCTTTCTTTCTTTCCTTCTTTCTTTCTCTCTCTCTCTCTCTTTCTTTCTTTCTTTTTTAAAGATTTTATTTATTTATTTGACAGACAGAGATCACAAGTAGGCAGAGAGGCAGGCAAAGAGAGAGAGGAAGGAGCAGGCTCCCTGCTGAGCAGAGAGCCCGATGTGGGGCTCAGTCCCAGGACCCTGAGATCATGACTTGAGCGGAAGGCAGAGGCTTAACCCACTGAGCCACCCCAGGCGCACCCCCACCCCCCCGCAGGTCACTTTCTATTCCTTTACCCTGATTTATTAATATTCTTAGCATTTATCACAGCATGTATCATTTTATGAATTTACTTATTTGCTTTGTTAAAGTTTATCTCCTCCATTAAAATATATGTTCCATGAGGGCAGCAAAGGTGTCTGTCTGCTCAACCATTGTATTCTTGTGCCTGGAGTAGAGTCTGACATGAAGTATGTGTTCAGTAAATACTTGTTAAATGTATAATAAATCTCAGGGTTGGAAGAACTCATACTGGTCAAATACCTGAATTCCCTTTTGAGTAACTTTATCAACTAAACAACAATACTGTTAGATCTTTAGAAGTAAATGTGGAAATTTTCCATAGGATACCACTTTGACTTTCAGGACCAAGTGGATGGTTAGTTAGATATAGGAACCCAAACCATGGCTGTGGGATACAGATTGTCTTCTCTGTGATCAGGACATGACCTCGCACCCCCCAGTAGCACTTTCACTCAGGAAGTGACGTGAATGAACTCTGAAGGTAAAGAGGGCTTTTTGAATTGGATGTCTGGTTACCTCATTTTCCAGATTGAAACTTGTTCAATGCTTTCTTGTGTCTTCCAGAGTAAGGACCCAGATCCTACTCCCTCATCTCTCCAGCCTCATCAGTGTGTATCCTCTCTGCATCCCAGCCCATAAAATTTCCTTCATTCTCCTTGGGATCATGTTGTATGTGGCTGTTGTAGGGCCGATGTTCCAACGTTATCACTACTAGTAACCCCACTCCTCCTTAGAAGTCAGGGAAGTCTTTCTTAGTCTCCTCAGTAAAAGTAAGTCCCTTTATTATAAGCTCTGCTCACCTTCATGACACTCATCTCAGTTTTAATTTTAAATTCCTTTGTCTGAGGCTTTGATTAATGTTTATCTTCGCTACTGAACTATGAGTTCCAAGGAAGCGAGTGCTGTCTCTACTCCTGTTCCCCCTTGTACTACGGCCAACTCACGAAGGCACTCTGAATGCACAATGGGCCAGAGAAGATTTAGAATCACTGAAATATGGGAAAAATAAATACAGGCCAAGCATTCTCCCAACAGAGCCTGAGACGGTTAAAAAAACAGAGAGCCTGAGTAGCTAACTTATAATCTGATTTAGCACAAAGGGTTCTGACCTTCAGAATTAGGTCTGCAAAATTTCTGAGGTTCAGTGCAGTCTATTTCCTTCACAGATTTTCCATTTGTCTCTCCAAAGGAGGTCACAAGAAGAAGCCCTCCAACAGCGTGCTATTTTCTGCTATTCTTATGATGGCTATAAGAGGGCACAATTTTCCTAGAGTCTGATGTTTTGAAAATGTTTGGCTACGATTCAGCAGCCAGGCTGCTCCTAACAGTGAGCTGTAGCTACAAGTAAGGACAGTCTGCCTAAACTAGTCCGATGTGGGATGGGGGGATCCCAGTGTGAATGCTCTTTTGTACGATGATTGCTGGTGGTCCTCTAGAGGCACTTCTGAAAATGTTCAAAGCCACCAGCACCTGTCCGTCTGTCTTTGAAGAGTTAGTCTGTTCTTTGCACAAGTACTGAAGTCTTCTGTGTGGAAGCCCATACAGAAGGATGCAGTGAAAATTCTGCTCCTCTCCTAGCAGAAGCCAGAAACCAATGTCACTCTTACCCCAGAAGTGAAGCCAGATTCCATCAGGATATAAAATACTGTTTTGTTTATCAAACAACTCTACCTATTGACTATGCTGATCATGTGACTACTGATGTTTCAATTGATATTAAACACACGGCCACTTTCATGATACTGACTCTGACTACTTTTCTTTGAAATAAATATGTTGACTTAAAAATTGTTGAAAAGGCACTGTAGAGAACGTACTTAGCTTAGTATGATCAGTTACCCAGGGTCACACAGAGTAAAGCTGAGACTGAAATTTAGGGCTCTCACTTCTCCAACTAGAACCCTGTCCACTATCCTACAATGCCCCTCTGATGTTTTTATGAAAGCAAGGCTAGGTAACTATAGCCTGTATAACTCTAGGGTTCTCACTGGGATATTTCAATGATTATCAGCTGGGGACAGTTTGGCTCTACTCTTGTGCAAGAGGCAACTTCCCTTCTTTCTTTGGTCAAGCCTTTCAATTTATCATTCTTTGGAATTTGTAAGGATGCTACAAGGCCATGGAATGATTGCTTTTCACCCAAAAAGGCTTAGATCCCTAACAGGACCACCTTCATGTCAAGAATACTTGGTTTGCCTTGCTCCATCCCTGATCCACAGGTCTCATGGGAATAATTCCAAGCAAGTGTTCAGGAACCTAGGCAGGCAGGAAGACCTGCTTAAGCTAGAAAATACCACTTAACTTCTCTTTGCCTCAGCTTCATTATCTGTAAAATACATGTAATCAACACACTCCTGATAAATTTGTGGTACTGGTTAGATAAACTAATTATCATGCTGTACTTAGAATGCTGCTAGATACTCAGTAAGTGCTCAGTGCATGAGTCATTATTATCAGATTTGGGATAAAATCCCCTCTACAGAGGACTTCAGTGAAAATTTGGTGGAAAAGAGAAAAATATATCTTAACACATAAGCTATGGAAGTACGGATCCAAAGAATAATAATAATGAAAAAAAAATCTACTGCAGCAGTAATAATGAATGAAACATTAAAAGATGCTAGCATACCCAAGTGATAGGGAAGCAGACTGACCAGGTAGCATTTTGGTCAGGGAAAAACCAGCAATAAGCCTGGGTTAACCAGTCAGTGATGCAGGCCTGGATTAAGAGTCTACATGTCTAAATATTTCTCTTAGGGAATAGAAACTCCCCTACTAAAGAATTAAAAAGAGTTCATTGAAAGAAGGATTTTAAAACATTGCCCAAATATTATATTCTATGAAGAAAATAGCACAAAAATCAGATAAAAATATGCATACCTTTAAAATCAAACGAGGTTACGAGTTAGATTTTAGGAAGCCCTCCCTATTGTAATAAATAAACCGGTTTGTGAAACACGAATGATTTTTTTTCTTTTTTAAAATTCTGGTTAGTTAATATACAGTGCAGCCCTGGGGTTTCAGGAGCAGAACCAGGGATTCATCATCAACGTACCACACCCAGTGCTCATCCCAACAGGTGTGCGCTTTAATGCCCATCACCTATCTAGCCCATCTCCCAACCCCCTCTCCTCTAGCAACTCTGTTTGTTCTCTACAATTAAGATTCTCTTACGGTTTGCCTCCCTCTCTGTTTTTATCTTATTTTATTTTTCTTTCCCTTCTCCTATGTTCATCAATTTTGTTTCTTAAATTCCACATATGAGTGAAATCATGATCTTTCTCTGACTGACTACACTTAGCATAATACTCTCCTAGTTCCATCCATGTCGTTGAAAATGGCAAGATTTCATTCTTTTTGATTGAAACACTAATTAGTGATCTTAAGACTTGGAATTCCATTTATCTTTAGGGAGACAAAACGGAGTGCTTATTTTGTACTACTATTTCCTATTCATCCTCTTCTGTTGGAATAGACCATTCTGTTTGGAGAAGCAAAACCCTCAATGTTTTGAGCCTGGCTGGCATTTTGAAAACTTGGTTGTGTGCTGCCATCTTGTGGTAATACGAAGACATGTTTCTATGTGCTGTCTAAACGAATTGCCTTTGTCCACCAGGTGGCAATAGTGGGGGGAAAAAGAAAAAAAAATTTTTTTTTCAGTCCCAGCAAGCAAGAAATGCTACATTTCCAAAAGGAGTCTTTCCTTTTCTTACAGAAAAGAAAAAAAAAATTGTTGTCCTTAAACAACTGAGAATTATTCTTCCTTTTGTAGTGTTAAGGTGATACCAAATTCTGGAGTAAAACTGACTTGCCAAGGATATGATTTCTGTAGGGATTTCTTGGACACACTCATTAGAATACACTTGAAACCTATTATTTTTATACTTCTTAGGTATAAAGGTATAAAAAGTATATGCTTTAGCAAATACACTTAACAAGTAAGCATGGCAGCACAGGTCCAAAGAATAAAAATAAATCTACCATAGCAGTGAACAAAACTTTGGGGGAGTTTAGTACAGAGAAAGTTCTAGAATTCTCTAGAAGCATTATTGCCATATGCTTAGACTTTAGTTTCTCCTGATGGGGTACAAAGAGGCAATGGGGGAGAGAATTTAATACCAGAAAAGGCAAGTGTTATGACACATTTATGATAATCTGTCTTTGGCTTTTAACTTTCGGATTCTGTATATCCAGCCATGTCAGACAAACCTGCAGCATTGGAGAGAGCTGATTCAGCCTCTTGGTTGGCATAGAGCACGTCTTCCTTCTTCACTAGTGTAGTCTCAGCTCACTATTTCTCTAGCACATAGTAGGTGTCCCACAGATTTCCGAAATGAATGTCCATGCACCCATGAGTGGATGAAGGAATGAATAAAAAAAAGACTGATGGAATCATTTAGTACCTCAATATCTATTCTAAGGATTCTAAGTAGAGGAAGTTTCTATTCTTCTTTTGGAAGCTCATGTCCTACTGGAAAGGCAAAATTTTTGCTGGGAAGTCAGGCATTTGGAGAGCCAAAATGGGTTGAAGAAGTCCTTTCATCAGTCCTCAAGTTTGGTCAGGTAGAAAATTTTCTGGGTGGTTGAGCTTTACTGAAGAATATGCTCTGGAGAGGGGTTGCCTGGACGTCTCAGTTGGTTAAGTGTTTGACTCTTGATTTCAGCTCAGGTCATGATGTCAGGGTTGTGAGATTGAGTCCTAAATTGGGTTCTGCACTGGGTGTAGGACATGCTTAAGAGTCTCTCCCTCTCCCTCTGCCCTTTACTCCATCTCTCCCTCTCTAAAAAAAAGAAATAAAAAAGAGAATATCCTCTCAAGTAATGAAAACTGAAACCTTAGAAATAGAAACCTTGTTTTATTGTTCAAAGACCAGAAGACTTCTTACCTCTCATCTTCCATGATGTGGTATGAGTCATTCTCTCTCTCTCTGCTCAGAAATTGAAGTGAGTGATATGAAAGTGAGAGAGATGTGTCCCTGGAAACTCTATAGAGTTTACAGTTTGGAAAATCTTTTATTGTCCTAGGGAATGTTCAAGTCTATATTTCTGAACAATTTTGTCATTTTGCCTTGTTTGAGTTCTATGTGGTAGAGGAGATGGGGTCCAACAAATCCATAAAGAGAAGCATTGATTTTCGGTGCTCTGACACCACTTACCTCAAAGTCCCTCAGCTTTTCACCACTTACCTCAAAGTCCCTGCTTCTAAGTATTCACTCCCAGCCCTGGGGAGGATGTACAGAACTTTGGGGTCTATATCATTTGTGTGGTTGTTCTTGTTCCATGTTTACTTGAACAGGAATGACTCATGTTCTAATCTGCCACTGCCATCTGAACAAGGGAATACTCTTGTCTTCCATTGCATATGGCACAACTCTTTGTATAAGTCTGGTTATCGGATGTGCCTTAGGTTTTGAAAATGACATGTTAGTTTGAGGACTTAAGATGATTAACTGCACTGTTTCCCCTCTCTCCCCCGCTTCTGGGAGATCTAGTAGGACTGTATGTTCAGAAGAGAGGGAAGGTCCAAATTCAATGGGAATTTTACCCTCCAGTTGCCTGGAACAAGTGAGAGAGGTATGGGGTAAAAATCCTTAAGAAATTTAATAAAGGAAATGAAGAAGTTTTGACGTGTTGCCTCTTCGTCCTTCACTGATGATGAAGACCTGAAACATAACATTTATAAGGTTCTTTGATGGGAATTTATGTTTTATGTGCTCTGACTTTTATTTATTTATTTTGGTCACAGTTTTGAAAAACAAAACCCTTATTATTTTAGTGGTTTAAAAGCAGGGCATTTATTAATTTAATTTTCAAAGCCGCTTTCAAGCTTAGAAAATTATTAATTTCTTTCTCGCAGGTTTCTCCGCTCAGGCTTTAGGCAACAGCAACTTCTACTTATAAGTATTATTATTATTGTTTTTGTGACATAGAAAAAGATATGCCTGTGATTTCTGTTTAGGTTTTTAGAGTTTTTTATTTTCTCCACTTACTATATTCATGTTGTATGAACCCTAATGCCTAATACCTCTGGAAAAATGTTCTCTGAGAATCAGTAACCATTCTGGGTGTAGTTCACAGGGGAAAAGCCAAAATTGAGAAATAGGTCTAAACTTTAACCTTAAGGCTATTCCTGCTTTGTTTAGTTTTAGTTTTTATTTTTTCTATTGTTGCTGTTCATTTGTTTGTTTTTTAAAAGTAAGCTCTACGCCCTGCATGGGTCTTGAACTCAGGACCCTGAGATCAAGAGTCACATGCTTTGTGGACCGAGCCAGTCAGGTGCCCTGATTTCTATTTTCTTAGTTAGTTCATAGGTGGACTATTATCCTAACTACTCAGAGAATTATTTCAAACTGGCTGGGGGAAACTAAGAAGTCTTAGTGTGTCATCAATATTTGAGAAAGGATTTGGCTTCCTTTAGCTAACTTTAGGTCATGAAAGGAATCTTATACTTTCAAATACTTCTAGGGACTTTTTTGCCCCTTAACAGTTGACCCATAATGGACTTCACATGTTTGATGCTTTTTAGAAATGAGCTGGAGCCATGAATGATTTAGTCAAATATTTGTCACTCTGGGATTGTGATGATAACTTCTTATTGAATGAGAGAATAAGCCCAAACCAAAATTAATGCTGACATAATTTCTTATTGTGTAATGTGAATAAAATATTTGAAACTCACAGGGACACCTGGGTGGCTCAGTTGGTTAAGTATCTGCTTTCACTTCAGCTCCTGATCCCAGGAATGATCCTGAGGTCCAGGGATCAAGTTCCACATTGGGCTCCCTGCTCAGAGGGAAGTCTGTTTTGCCCTCTGCCCATCCTCTTGCTCGTGTTCTCGATCTCTCTCTCTCTCTCTCAAATAAATAAATAAAGTCTTTTTTAAAAGATTTGAGACTCACTGTTTATTCTCATGAATTTGTGGACCAATCCCCTAGAAACCAAATCTTCTACAGTAAAAAGCATCAGGAAAAAAAAAAAGTTTTTAATGCTCATTTCATTAAAAAGAGACCAATTTATAAAGGGGGAAATATTAACACACCAATTTAGGAGAGGATGTAGGCACTCCCACATCTGAAAGGGGGACCTCTCACTGGAAATCCTGGAAGGGACACAAGGGAAACCTCCGGTAGGATGAGTCTGGTTTGCCTGGGATTGGGGAGAGCTGCGTGTGTGTCTGTCACTGTGGAGACAGCCCTGATCTGGGACTGGAGGGCTGCTCCTGGGCCTGCCTGGGCTGTAAGCTTGGGCAAGTCACAGAAACACACCCATCCTCAGAAAGGGCAGAAAAAAATAAAGGCTTAGGTGTTTTAACTCAAGTCTTTTAAGCTCAAACCTCCAGATGAAACATTTGGTTACATTATCTCTGAGGAGAGAGATTATATATGATCTTTATTTTCTTTTCTATAGTTTCACATATTTTCAAATTCTTCCATAATGAGAATGCGTAACATTTATTATCAGAATAGAAAAGTATTTATAAAAACAAACCAATGCATTTTAAAAACACTCTAACTCTGGGGAAAAGAAAATAATATTTGGCTTTGGGCTGACATCCTTACAAGGAGACTGAAACTTTTTTCTCCTCACTTTTTCAGTTGGCTGGTGTCATAGAGCAAAACCAAACAGAAGCTAAGATAGGTAAGGCCAAGGAACATAGTCTTAACAACAGGAAATGACAACGCAATAAAAAATGTATTATACGGGCTTATGAGGTCCTTCTGACTGCAGGCTTGATATAATTGCACTGTCGAGTAAGCGGGGGTGTGTGATGTGACGTTAATGCTGTGGGCTCTGCTCAGTGGTGATGTGAGTTGTTCCAGAAAGTGTAGATTGGCCGAGTACTCCCACCATAAAGAGAGGGCTCCAGTAAGTCTCTTACAGCAAGTCAGCTTTCTCAAATCCTACGGGTTTCTTATTTAGCCTGAGAAATTTAATTTTTAATAATCAATGAATTAAAATGTTAAAGAATGCCCAAGGGTCTAAGTTTAATAAAGGGGTTTCCCTGGGCCACTCCACCTTAAAATACATACAAGATTAGAAAAACTAAAAGAAAGAAAGAAAGAAAGAAAGATTAGAAAAACTCCAGAAGCAAATTTATTTGAGTCAGCTGTCAGTAAGGTCTTTTTTTGTTTGTTTGTTTGTTTTAAGGATTTATTTATTTATTTATTTGACACAGAGAGAGTACAAGCAGGGGGAGTGGCAGGGAAAGAAGCAGGCTCCCTGCCGAGCAGGAAGCCCCGCTCTGTCCCAGGACACTGGGATCATGACCTGAGCTGAAGGCAAATGCCCATGGAGCCACACAGGCGTCCCAGTCAGTAAGGTATTAGGGTCAGACATGCAGTTTCTGTCTTTCGAGAGAAAGACGTGTTTCTGCCCTTGTATCTAGAATGTGCCCTTTGCACCTGTAGGTACAATTCTGGCCTTTTGCCCTTATGGAATTAAAGACCACTCTTCTTATTTAATAAAGAACTACTTCCCAGCCCCAAATCTACTTGGTTTTTGGTACAAAGTAGATTATATTTTCCGTGTTTAAAAACATACATTTTATGTATATTTTAAAGCCTTTTGTGCCTCCATTTATTTGACTTGCTAAAAAAGGATTAAAAGCACAGGTTTGGGTAGGTCTTTAGAGATTTTCCTCCTTTCTGGTTTTCTTCCTCTCTTTTCATTTCCCAACCCTGAATTGTGAATTGCAGATCTGTTTTAGAATACATTTTAGATTTAAATTCTAAGGGATTCAAGACTGTCTTTAATCCATGTAAGGTGGGTTTTCATTTTGTATGTTTCAAAATTAAAAAAAAAAATGTTCAGCTACCATAAAACAAGATGACTGGCCTCTAGAATTTGAATGCAGAGGTCACAAATTTGTGAGATTTCCTATGGCCTTTAAGGCTCTTGGAAATTAGAAGATACAGGATCAAAAATGGCGGTATGCTCTGTGTTATCCTTGGACCTATGTCTATGGCACTAACCCCCACAGTTCAGAACTTGGTAAAGGCGGTTCTGCTTTGGACCTTTCCCAAGTGACTTTATTACTCAGCATTCCAGGAAGCCTCGGGGATTCATACTCCCGCCATGTCATTGACTCCAAATACAGCATCGCCACCAGCTTCTGGAGCAACTCCTTGAAAATACTGATGGGTCCTTGCAACCTGACCATTCCTACAACTAAAATTAAAATTTACCATCCAACCTCCCTGATGAGCGACTGAAATATTTGTCACTGTTTTCTCTGGATGTTCAGCCAGAAAATAGGCTCTCAGCATTTTTTTCCAGAAAACTCATCCAACATAGTGCTACCTAACACCCAGTATGCAGTATCACTACATGTCTGTACAATGAAGCCAACAGATGCTTTCTTGTCCTAAGAGGATAACAGAGGTGGGAATGCAAATTCCCTTTTTTTTTTTTAAGATTTTATTAATTTCTTTGACAGAGAGATATAGAGAGAGAGCACAAGTAGGCAGAGGGGCAGGCAGAGGGAAAGGAAGAAGCAGGCTTTCCACTGAGTAGGGAGCCCGACGTGGGCCTCGATCCCAGGACCCTGGGATCATGACCTGAGCCAAAGGCAGCCGTTTAACCGACTGAGCCACCCATGCACCCTAGATTCCCTTATTTTAACCCCCACTGGTTTATCACATTTCTTTTCTTTTTAAAACAGGCCAGATGCAAAATAGGATAAGTAAGAAACTATTTGGGAAAGATTGTGTTTTTTCAGATTTTGAAAGTTAATTAGACTTAATTAACTTAATTCAACTCTCTCTGAATTCTAGACTTTGGTATGGACTGGAATGGTTTCTCCTCTCTTTTCTCCTTTCTGCCTTTTAAACGTCCCTTTCACCTGGAAGCCTTCCCTGACCGGTTCAGGCTAGCTAAGCTGGCTCTGTCCTGTGCTCCCTGAATACCACACAGGTACCCTAAACTTAGCAAACTTTATTCATGCCTGCTTAACACATCATCTGTTGCCCCAGCTTGCCTGTGAGCTCTATGAGTGCAGAGACTGTGTCTAGCTTGTTTTCCACAGAAACAATACAGTCTTGGTATTCCCAAGATGATGCTCAGAGTTGGCACATAGAAAGTACTAGGGTAGTTGTGTTTTTGAGTGGATGAATGGTGTGACTGACACATTGTGCATTGTCAGGAAAGCTGGGCCGGAAATGAACCTGCACCACCCACGGAGAAGGAAGTCTCCTTCCTGTGTTCCTAATGGTTAGAAATCTCGAGAAAAAGAAAACGTGGACTCTAAAAGAAACTCTACGAAGCAAAAGCAAGTGGAGAGTACACGTAAATACAGAACAAAAAGTCACACTATTAACTGAACTGACTTCGCACTGGAGGGTTGATTCTCTAAGGGAAGACCAACCTCCAGTGAATGAGACAGCTCTTTCTCAGCATTGCAACAATGAGCAGCTTTCAATGGTGAACTTACCTGTGTTCTGGAACTCCAGAGAGGAAAATAGAACAAACCCCCACGTTACTCTCTAACTTGCAATTCAACATACAAAGATACTGTTTGACTTCTTCCTTCCTTCCTTCCCTCCTTTTCTGTTTTTCTTTCTTCCTGCCTTCCTTCTCTTCTTTCTTTTCTTTCCTCTCTCTCCCCTTCCTTCCTCCCTCCCCCTCTCCCTCTCTCCCTCCCTTCCTTCCTTCCTCTGTCCTGCCCCTTTCTTTTTTTTTTTTTCTCTCTTTCTATAGGTGTTTCTGTTCTCCGAACTTTCCCTGCTCCCAAGTAATACAAACTCTACATGTATAATCGAGAAAACATTTTAGAATGGTCAAGCAGCTTTCCAACATAGAACATGGCTGGGAATGCTTGGTGCTTTGTGGGCTAAGGAGGATGGGATGGTACACAGAATGGGCAATCGGCCAAGACATAACTCTTTCCTTTTACTACCTTTTTTTTTTTAACCCACGAGATGCTACTGTTGCCCCAAACAATGTCTCTTAGGCCGTTTAAAAAGTCATACTGGAACTGCAATTGCAAGGTGAGTGGTTAATATAGAACCATTGTTACAAGCATGGGAGAGTTAGAGTAGAACCGACTGACAGCTATGATTTATAGTAAAGATACTCTGTTAGTGGTAATGTCTAGGGGTTAAAACACACATATATGTTACAAGAGATGTGGGAAGTGTTTTCTTCTACAATCAGCATAGCAATAAGCAGAACAGTGTAGTAAACTATGGTGATGCTTGGCTCCCCAGGGTCCAATTAGGAAGCATGATGAATGACTTGTAAAGTCTCTCCCCTCACTGACTTGTGGTGGATATAAGCTGACAATTCTCAGTGGAGTCCTGGTGAGTGGTCTGCCTACTCCCATCATACATCTGGGTACATATGAACACCTTAAATTGGAATTCCAAACTCATTATGTCATGCTGTGTTCCTCCTTGGCAGGTGTGTTTCTTCACAGCAGTATACAAGGGGAGATGTAAGGTGGGACCGCTTAAGCCGATTCCCGCCTCCCCCCGACGGAGGTGCTTGTTTAATTTAATACCTACAAATGACTTGTGATGATGAAAGACCACTGTGAGGACAGAGTGACTGTATAAGGGAAGCTGTTACTAAGGTTAATTTGTATCTTGCCTCTTCAGAAGTAGATGTGTCCTCCAGATAGATGGGATAATGGCTTTGCTTGCATGGCTGCTAACCAGTGTTTAGAAGTAAACGTTATTACTATCAAAACTTTTTCTTTGGTTTCATTTGAAGGATGTCAAAGAAAAAGTATATATGTCAGGTGAGGTGAATATGGTGAAAAATATAGAGTAAAAGAAAATCAAGAAGTACAGAGAGCAGGAATATGAATTTCAGGTAAGAACGAGAGAGCTCAAGGGCAGACTAAAATTCAAGTTTACACTTTGGGGGTTAAATGAGGACATTCGTCAGGAGCTGAGACTGTCGATGTTTGAGTTCCTGGAGGGCACTCCTTCTTTCTTTTGGACTCTAAATAGTGCCACTTCCTTCAAGGACTCTTGCTGCATACAGTGTCTCTGAACATAGAGCAAAGCTCCCAAAGGAAGGGCCTCCTTCCTGGCTATATCCAGCTCCTTACAACACCACATTGTGCTCCTGTGAAGTGGCGCTGGTGCAAACACCAGGGCCGGCTCAGCTGTGCGTGCGCTGGAAAGACCAGAGCGACCTGCATCAGCATTTTCTGTCCATTCCAGATCCTGGTCTTCTCACCCTTTGGGGCGTCATGCCAACACTTTCTGCTGCAAATCTCACTGAGCTCTTCTTAGGCAGCTTTATTCCTTTTAATTAAAAAGACAAGACTGTCAATTACTTAAACTTAATCCCCAAATGTAATTGTTACTTTGAAAGATTTTTTTTCCCATAAAGCTCACAGAAGAGAAACATTTCCATCAAATTAAAATTTAGTGGGAGCTGGGATTTAAAAAAAAATATTCATCTTCAAATCCCCGCTGACTCTCGAAATCTACATAGCACAGCAAAGCCTAAGTACAGGAGGCTCACAGGGAGAGTCTGACTGGGGTAGGCAGAAACAGACTGGGAAAACAGGAAAAGGCATTAGAGAAGAGTCCCTGTACAAAAAATTCTCCTACCTTTACACAGACGCTACAGGATTTTTAGACATTTAGCTTGAAGCTAAATGTAAATTCTGAGAGGTAACACTTCCAAGCTGCTGCTCGACATTTAAATAATAGTGTGAATACATTTCAGGTTTAGTCTTGCTGGCAGATTTGAACAGGGAGAGGCCCAGAGTTGTTTAGGGAACACAGCCGAAGGAAGAATGCAGAGCCGAGACGAACGAGTAAGGCACAGAAGTGGATTCAACAGTTGGGTCTGAATCACCGTGTTGACAGGTGAAGTATTGATTCTAGGTGAGGTATTGGCACAACTATCCCACTTGGTTCCCAGCCACTGAAGAAAATCTGGAGGAAGTCAGCCTGTTGCTCCCGGGAAGGGAATCAGAGAGGGTCCTCAGGTACTAACGTCAGCTCTTAATGATCTTCATGTGTGTTCGTCTGGGCCCGTGATTTTGCTGTAAATTTGCGTTAACACTACTTTCCAAGTACTATCAGTAGAAAAGCAAGGCTCCCTTTTTCCTCCACCAGCTAATGGGAAAACTAAACTAAAACCTTCCCTGGGATGTGCTTTATACCTTGGACCAGGAAAAAGAGCATGTTCTGTAGAGTGAGGATGCTGGATCCATCTGACAGGTGGTAATGTGCATGATAAGGTCTCGTGAAAGTATCAGCGTGTGTGCGTGTGTGTGCGCGTGTGTGTGCATGCACGCACGCCACACAATAGAGAACGGAACGGTGTGAAGCTTCTCTAAGTGTAATATTCTGATGTTGGTGAAAAACAATAAACAACGTTTTTTATCTGGCCTTGGGACACTTCTGTATTTAAACCCACTAGCAGTGGGCATTTCAGACATTCCTAGAACCTGTCAAAAATCAAACTAGGATGAGGCCACACCGAACTTGTAAATAGCTAATATCCAGGCAGTCGGATGCAAGTGTGTCTTTAAATATCAGTACTTTTAAAAAATGCAAGAAGTATGTGTATATGAGCACGATTATTTTAAATTCAGTGTGCTTTCCTTCTAGGAATTTGAAGCTCTCTTTTGTATATTGTTTAAAAAACACTCTGAGCTTGTAGGCATGAAAAATATAATTTCTTTCCCATTTCACAGTTGGAAAAACTGAATTAAAGAGAACAATGCTAGTAATTATCCATGATTAATAGAGGTGTGTATGTAAATCAGTCTGAATAAGTGTGTGAAATTAGATGTGCTGATGCCAGATACCTCGGCTCATGTTTTTTAAAGATGACTGCTTTCACATAAATCTCTGTGTGAGTTGGGCATACGTCTCTGTGTTGAGTATGTCTGGAAATAGACTTCGTAAGAGTGTATGGGTATTAAGGTAAAAGTATTGTGTATTATAAGCATACTCAAAATAAATTAGATGAGTGTTTACAATTCATTAGATACAGATCTAATGAACGCCAAAGCATATCTAATGGTTATTTATAATGCACTATAGGTGCATTACATATGTGCCTGGATGCCGCAAGGTGTAGACTGTAGTTTGGGTGTACTTTGATCATTACAGAGTGTGGGAGAAGGTGCATATTAGTTTCTTAGGATTGTGGGGATTAATTGAGTTAATACATGCAAAAACCCTCAGAACTTTATTGGTACATGAGACGCCCACTCTCTATGTTAGCTATTATTATTATTATTATTATTATTATTGTTATTATTATAGGAGATGGCACAACTGTTATAATAAGGAGCTGAAAAGAGGCATTTTCTCATTGAAACCTGGGATAACATCCTACGGAAAATAACTGAAGTTGTCGGGATTGTCTAGTTATCTTTACAGCATGCACTGATTTTAGGATTTTTCTCCCACTTTCCTTCCATCCCAGTGGAGTCTGGTCTCGGAGTGCCGGGGGAGAGCAGGTATGTGGCCTCCTCCTACTAGATGTTCTGATGCCATGCCTGCCCGTAACGATGCCAGGCTCCCTTTGGGAGGAAACATGCCAGGTGGACTTCAGATTTCTGCACGCCTGGTTTGTTTGTGGGTTGGATTTTAATTTTTCTTTACACTTTAATTTTGGGGGTTTTGTTTTGTTTTCTGAGAAAGCTTTAGACAGCTGTATTAATCATGCAAACCCGGCCATGTGCAATGTGTTTTATCAATGGAAAAACAGGAGCTGAGTGGCAAGCAGCTGTGAACAGACCCATGCAAAGCCTGAGCCTGGGAGATAATCTCAACATTTCCCAAACCCACTCGCCACGCGGGGTTAGTGAATGGAAAGGCTGTTCACTTGGGATAAATAATCAGATGGGAGGCAGGCAAGTGAGACACAACCCAGGGTTATTTTTATTTATTTATTTTTTTTAAGTTGCAGTGGTGGGAGAAGAATGGGCTGAATGAGTCCAGAGAATCCCACACTCAAGGGGATTCCTCATCTAAGGGTGATAAAAACAACACAATGGTAATTTGTCTTTGTCCTTTCTCTTCTTCTACTTCATTTTAACTTTCTGCAGCTGGTTTTGTCAACTACCGTTCTTCTCAATGTGAAGGCCCCGCTAGCTGCCCTTGCATCATGAAAGGCTATGCACAAGTGAGCTTTTGGGGAAGAGACGAGAGAAGTAGCATCACTTCCCAGAATTCAGAGGCCTCAGGAAAGGATCTGAACCTAACAAAGTGAGAAAAGTTCCCTCAGTCACTTAGAGCTGACTCTTTCCTCATTTTACAATTCAGTGGGTCCTCTGCAGTGATACCGTCAGAGGTAGTTATGCAAATATATGCAATTCAGGACTCATTTCAGAATAAATAAACCTAAATTAAAATTAATGGGGAAAAACACCTATCAGAAACAGATCAAGGATGGAACACTATTTTATTTATGTATGTATATCTTTTAAATTAAGAAGCAGGGAATTATACTGATTTTTGGTGGGGGGGTCTTGTTTTTGGCTGAATAGGAAAGGACATTTGAAAATTTCTGATTGGTCACAGACCGTACAAATTATCCTTTGGTGTAATTCCAGTATTATTATTATCACTGCAGAAAATCAAGCAATATGATGAAGGAAGCCCAGGAGAAATACATTTGATTTATTGAGCCTTGTTTTTGTTTAATCACAGCTTGAAGGGGTTTAGGACTGCATTCCTGCTGCGACTCTGATGTTTATCCCCAGTCAGCTTGATGAGCCATGTAGAGTGGGGTTGGGGGTGGGGAGACCCTCCAATGAAAGATATTAACAGTGAAGCAGCTGAAATTAAACATGCATTTCTGTTACTGGAACATAGGAGGGAAAGTTCTCTCTTTTTATGATGGGCAGATGGAAAAGGACCTTTGCATCAATCAACTGTTTATAGACACCTTAGGCACTTCATGGTAGAGACGTAGTTTTCTACCTAGATGATGACAATATACGGTATTTAATTAAATGAAGGTGTTTTGTCCTATAGATACGACCAAAGTGAGGTAGGCATGCTTTTCATAGATATTTTGGTACTCCAGTGGCACTATAAAAAGAGTTAAGATCCTATATGTTAATATTTGTTCCCATGGAAAACTGCACTTCACATGGATTGCCATCTTGATTGGACAGAAGAGAAAAAAAAAAGGGGGGGTTTGATTTCTACAAAGTTAAAGTCCTTGTAAGAAACAGGGGACTTAAGAGGGCATTATCTTTCTCTGTCAGCCTCACCCATCAGATATCCCAAGTCTCCATGAACAGCTTTTCAATTTCTACCAGCAGAAGCCCGAAGTATTAGTAGTGAGATAAACTATAGTCTCTATATTGGATCTAAAGAAGCTATCTACAGTCTATCTACAACGTCAAATCAAATCCGGGTCATTCTCCAATCAACAATTCAGTGTGTGGGAAAAGATCAAGTTCAATAAAATCCAACGTGCTCCATTCCTGGTCCAGACTGTTTTTCAATATCCAACAGCTGTCCTTTGTGAATCATGACTGACTTCATTTTGTTCCATGTTATATACATCATAAAGCATGATCAGATAAATATGTGAGTTTGTGGCTGCAGAACTGCTCTCACAAAGGCACAGTGACAGTGTTTCAAGCTCATCTTGGATGGAGCATGACCTCTTTGAAAATGTTATCCGTTGGGACAAATGTGTATGTGTGTGTTCGTCACGTCAAGATATCTGCAAGATGGCAACATGATAAAATGGTGTCAATCTCTGCAGCAAAACTAGAAGATAAATGTCTTAAAGTAATTGTGGCATGTCAGGAATTAAAAACGGGCTATTTTCCATGAACACGAAGTTTCATGTCAAGTCTAAAAAACAGGCACATTTTAAGTCTTATTTTTAGTATCTGGGATAAGAAACATTTCATTAATGTTTTAGGGAACAATTTTATTCAACAGAGTTCTTCTAAAAATAGTTTGGGCCCCTCTTAAAATTTAAGGATAACTTTTTTATGAAGCTGTCTAGTTGATCCTTGAAACCTTGCAATCCTCATTGCAAATATAATTAAAGTAAGTTTGCATATATGTGAATACATACATACGCAGAGCTTCACATTATTGGCACCGAACATCCTCACCGAATTCTGGCCTAATTTTTAGTTCGGACGAGTGTTAATGATACATGATCCGTGTTCAAACTTATAAAACAGCAGCTTTCTACCTTTAATTCTCAGCACACTTCCTTTACAGTGTATACAATAATCTTGTTTAATTGGATTTATTTTTTCCACATTAGGCCTCACATGGCCTACTCTCCATTTTTTCTCAGATCTTTGAGTGTTATTTGCAAATCACTTTTCTGGAATTTAATTTCAATGGTAGGTTGGTTTCATTTCAGAGTTTTTTGTATTGTTTTAATTTTATTTGCCAATTTGCCTTTAAATAGCCTTAAGCTAGAAGGCTGGGGCTGTAACTTGCATCTAAATGTGATGTAGGAGGCAAAATTTAATTTGAGTGTGTGGAAAGTTTTATGAAAAGGAATACAGAATGACTACCTTATTTTTTCATTTGTGTTTTCTAAAATAGTCATGGTTAATAGGAAAGGCCCTCTGGTTAGCCAAGATTTTCAGAAAAATGAATGTCCTTTAACATGGCAGAGTTCAAACTTCGACAGCACTAGATAAATTCATTTCTACAATTCCAAGGACTTCAGATTCAGATTGTATAAGCCTACAAATGTGAGGGTGGCCAGTTAGAGGATTTGTATTTTTATGAGCTGCAGAATGTAACTGGCTGTGTTCCAAATATGTGAGTCCACAGTCACCTGTCATACATACTAATTGAAGAGAAAATTGCTTTCTGAGTTTGGCGTCATCTCGCCAGCAACTGACCAACTTAAGGCAGATGACAGGTCTGTTACAGGCCTATCAGCTGGTGTGGGGACAATGGATGGACTCTCTTTTGAAGGTTTAAAGAAAAAAAAGATTTCTATTGTATGTGAATTCTGTGAATCTGTGTCCCCCGGTTTGTGTTGTGCACATTATAGATGATGGAGAATGACCCAGCAACAGAACTACAGTCATAAAAATCATACTGACCTTGAATGGGATGGGGGATTGTGGGTGAAACACGCTCTATAGGGGAAAAATAGTAAGCATCATGGAGAGTTTACATAGATCTATATCTATATCTCTTTCTACATATATCTTACTCATGTTTAGCTACTCAGATAATTACAAAACAGAAGAATTTCCAAGCTTATAGGATTATATCTCCCATGAAGTATTTGTTCTTCCTGCCAACACCAAAGTATTGGAGAGCTATTAGTAAAATTTTAAATCTAAAGCCCTTAAAAAATATTAGCTAGAGTAGGAAACGACATCTTATTGTGGTAATCCTACACACAGGATCCTACCCTACAGTGAAAAAACTCACTACCGAAATTACAAGTTTTTTGGAGGGCTGGGTTGAAGGTATTTAAATTAATAGTGATCACATTCAGTCATGCAACTTCGTCCTGGTTCTGGGCTCTTTAACTCATGACAGATGGACCCATGATAGCTAAGGACTCTTTTCCTCTCCCTGAGCCCTAGAGCTCATATCAGCTTTAGCCAAGTATGCAGAAAATTTATTTTGGGAAATACTAATCCAACTTTTCCCTCAGGTTTTTCCTCCGTTCTAACACCAGTGCAAGGGTAATGCCAAGGAAATAAGTAAATTGACATGATATAATTTTATTTTGTCTCTTCTTTAATGCCACCCTCTTGTAATAATACAATCTCATCTGAGATTTGATCAATCAACCAAATTTACTTGATGATAACACCCTGTTGAGTAAGAAAAAGCATTCTTTTTTAAAATTTTATTTATTTATTTATTTATCTAAGAAAAAGCATTCTTTTGAACACTTGAGCTTGAGCTTACATGTCACTCACAGTCCCATCCCCAAGCTACTGATCATAAATTGATCGTGCAAGCAGAGCTCAGGCTTGAAGATATCCCCTATTTATCTTATCAAAACCCCAGGTTTAACTTGAAAACCTCCTCTGAGGCTCTTTCAGAGAGTGAGAATGGCGTATTAGGGGTCGCATGCATTCCTCGCTGCCCAGAAACCCTATAGTGCAATATAATTAGCCTGCACTTTATATCCCTCTTAGCTGTTTGGTTAAATAAGGACTAATGATAAATTGGAATCAACAAAAATCAAGATCGTATTCAAATTTGATCTGCCTGTCATCTCGTACCGTAAGTTTAGGAAGAGTAGACTTTGCCTGGGATTTGGACACTCAGTATATCGGGATGCCAAGAAAACCTGGTCTCCTTGCAGAAGGAGCTTTTCTCTAGCTTGGCTGAAAGTTGTAGCTTAAATGCCAAAGTTTCGTAAGTACGTTAAGATGGAACAGGTCAATAATAGCGCAGTGAACAATTGTGTCTTAGTTACACAAGTGTCAAGTAGAAAAATGGTTTAAGCCTCCACTGGTTACTTGGTATTAAGTTTCCAGCTTTGAAAATAAATAGCTAAACTGCTTTCAGCATTTATGGAGCAGCTGGAGACTACTGTCCCATACCATACTCTATCTACTGTATTTTATTTTTATTATTACTATTATTATTCAGACCGTTTAAATGACTCAGCTTAATATTTTCTCATCACACTGTTCACAGCTGGGTAGATACACTCTGCCCTCATTTCCACAAGACCATTTATATCGCTGAAATCATCTCACCCACCCTCCTCTCATTGCCCTCTCAATTCTTGCTCAGCTTGTTACCATCATCTAAGCTCCACCCTAATTCTCCTCATCTTAGCCCTATCATGCCCCACTGGTACTCTCATTCTCTAACTCCATCTTACTTATTCCTTTAGATGCTTCCCCACCCCAGCTTTTCGTCCTTATTCTTCGGTCATCACTCTGCTGCATTTTATAATTCATGCCCAGGGTTTGTGGGCTCTTGGAAGAGTGTAATGGGAAGTGATATCACTTAAAATGAAAAAGAAATTCTTCAACATTTGAAATTCAGAAGTAGGGAGGATAGGCACTTGGCTGCTATGTGCTTTGTCTTTCGGCTACTAACATTTGGGGAAGTCAGCAGAGCAGGTGATTGGAAGGTTCTTAGGAACAGAGCCCTAACGTTGACCCCAGAAACATATGCTGCGGCTCTTAGTAAGACCCTTAACTCTGATCATCTTAGTAAGACCCTTAACTCTGAACATGCATGCGTATGTGTGTGCGCGCGCGCGCGCGTGTGTGTGTGTGTGTGAGAGAGAGAGAGAGAGAGATTGGTTGATTCTGCTGGGACACCATGAGATAAATGGGGCATTAACACTTAAGAAGAACCTCTGAATTAAAAGCACTTAAATGACAAAGGCTGGAGTTGATGATAAGGTGTATATATGGAGGTAATTTATTAACTGAGATATGATTTTCTTTTCTTTTTCAACGAGTATTGTGGATGTTCTCTAAACTTTTTGGAAGTCAGCAGGTTCCACATCTATTCTTGAAACTAAATTACGTCCCAATGCCCATCTATTTCTTATTGTAGCCACAGAGAGCCCTTGTAAAAAGTTTGCAGCCAGTCTTTCAGACTGCATGTGGTAGGGTTCAGTAGCGGCTCACGTTGTTTTATTATGTGTATGTGGCATCCAGACATAGCTGGTTAAGAGCCTTTGCCAAGTCTTAACTAGCATCATCAAGTGGTATATATTTAAACCCTGAACCCCTGAGGTGATAACTTAAAATGGTTTCTAAACAAGTAGGGGATGCCCTCATTTTAAGGGCTCTCTCCAGCGCTGGGTTGCTTAGGTAATACTTGAAATTTAATCAAGTATAGGCTTACAAGTTAGTGATCTTCTAAAATTCAAAAGAAAATTTGAAAACCTCCTACACACTGATGTGGTATGGCTCAGTGTAGCTTCCTCTGCGTTTTTATTTTTTTGTACTTAATAGCTTCAAAATGCCTTCCCAATCACACATTTCTCTAAAGCAGAGGGTAATTGATTGGTAGGAGTGTCCATTAACATGTGGGAATATTCCCATCCTGGGGTCAAACACTGATCACTAGGCTGGAATATTAGTTAGGAATCTCAGTGTGCCAAAGATAAATCAACAGTCTAACTAATCTAGGGGACCCGTGTTGGTGGGGATTAATGGAAATGAAATGGGAGGTGGCCGACACAGCGTCTGAGGTGGGAAGGGATGTGACAATATTTAGTCCTGGAAAGACCTCGATAAGTGAAAAAAAGGAGAAAGAAATTATCTCCTCACTTCCAAACTACAAAAGATACATTTCCTAACATTTTCTCCACATACACAAACTTAGGTAACATATTGATCTGGAGCCTGGATTTTGGTAACAGATTACTCCTTTAAATCCCAGCAGCTTTACTTAGTTGCTCTAGTTCCTTAACCTCTTTGTGTAGTGGAGAAGTAGGAGTCCCTACTAGGATCGACAATGAAATGAGATCATGTATGTTAAGTGTTTAGGGCAGGTGCAGAGCACCTTGTAAGAACTGACTTGATCAGAGTGACCACATTAAAATCATCACCTTATTCTTCCTCCCTATCCATTGTGTTAAAAGGAACTCAACATAAGCATGGAAACAAGATAGGTTTCCTTTGTGGGTGCATTGTAGTCATCAGTGTGGAAACAGAATCTGCGATGTTACATATGCTGGGGATGGACCTTCTCTTGGCATCAACAGAAATCTTCCTCCATGTGGTGCATATCCCCACAGCTGAGGAGGACTAAGGAGCTGAATCTTTGCTGGTACACACTGTACTGTTGGACTAATGTGTTCAGAAAAATTACACAATGTAATGCTTTTCCCAGGATGGAGAAAAATACATAAAGTTGGGTATGATACAGACTGAGGTAGTACAATTCTTGATAAAACAATGCTGGGATGTGTGGAGAAGGAAACAAAGGAGAAAGGAGTGCTTCCATTGGCTTAGGAAAAAATTACTGTGAATACAATGTATTCTTGCACTTTCATTTAACTACTTTGACCCCTCTGGAGAGCAATATTTGAATAGACAGTGGAGACGTATACGTAGGTATGAGGTGGAGGACAAGAAGAATCCATGACCGCAAACTGACCCTGCGTAAAAAGTCAGCACGTGTCACTGAGGTGGACACTGGAAATGTGCTGACACCCCTGTGAAGATGGATAATCACGAACTCTTTCGGGGCTCTGGCTCTCCAGTTTTCCTGGCTTCCTCCTTCTGGCTGGCAGCAGCTCACCAGCTGCCTCATCTGCTCTGGACCAGCTGGGTCAGCACAGCTCCCTGCTACCCACACAATGCTCTCTGTCAGGGCTGTGGTAGCCGCCCCTCCCAAGCATCTCTCCCCTTCTGACTCTGTTCTGTGGAAAAGTACCGCCATCAGCAGTGTCTTCCTTCTTCCCATTCAAACCACCAACTTTGAGTCCAAGTAATGGGCAATCTGTTCACTTAGGTACTTCCTTCCCCCGCCTTCCCTCTTTTCCCACCTCCTCCCACCCTCTTCCTCTCTCTTTCTCTCTAGCCTGTGTGACTAGGGTTCCATAGAGCTGTATTCCCAAGGATTCAGCTATGATGGCTGTCACAAGGGGCCTCCTTGTGGTCACAGTGGGGTAGGCATGGTGGAAGCGCCTTTTCGGTTGGTTAAGAAGCGCAGCTTCCCCCTTAACATGTCCATACTTGGGTCTTGGGTCTAAGAAAGAGGGCAGTAGTTCCACTCATTTTCATCATGATGCCTCCGAAACTTTTCCATATGGTGGGAAACCCACATTACAAACCCAATGCTGATGCATGTGCTGCCCAATGCAGAGTTGATGCCTAAGAGGGCTGCTCTGCAGAAGGCAGTGTGGGCCCACGGGGAAACAGCGCCCCTTTAATTATGGTGCTGTGCACTTCTCTGTCATATAATTTCAGGTGAGCTCTGTGAAGTCACAATGTGATTAGGATACACTTGCCCAAGTCTGTGATTCTCAGCTTACAAACAGAGATTCTGTAAGATTCTTGGCATTTCTTGATTTTACGGGTGGGTCCTTTAAATGGACTTTTATGAATAGGGCAATGGTATTAGAGGGCTGGAGATTACCCTCCATCACCACCAGCACACTAGCGGTAGGTGTCTCCATTATCTCTGACCTAGCCCACCCTTGCTTTCTCCTCCTCAACTATGCCACCCTTCCATCCTCCTCCACCTTCCTCTCTCCGTCTATAGGTGTCATTTTACTATTTGAAATATATTAGCACACTTCTTCTGGGTGGGATACAAAGAAAAATGCTTTAGTGCAAATTATAGTTGTTCACTTTCTCTAACCCAACTGTTCCACTTTCTTTATGAAACCTCTTATTGTCCCTACAGAACCTCTTATTAAGTGTATGTCGTTCTACTTAAGCAGGTTACATTAGATACGTCAGAGTCTCAGATGTAGAGTGGAGGCTTTTTCCCCCTCATTTATGGAATGAAACAAGTAACTACATTTCTTAATAAATACCTCTCAGTTATCTTGAGGAATTAGTGTCTCTAGCCGAAGTAAACAACACTACTGATGTTTGGTCTTTGGAGACAAGTAAACAGGGATATGAATTTTAAACTTTGTATTAAAATTCAGATGATTTTAAACTTCAAGCGTTTGTATGACTGTATGCCATCAAACAGTGATAGGTTGAAGTCAATGGGAGTTTTGGGTGAGAAACTGAAGCCCAGATTTAGAATAGTTTGTGGTGGTTGTTTTTTATAAGCAGAGTTGGATCTTGAACAGTTATAAAATTGCTTTAAAACTTCATCTCAAGAGAACTCTCACTTAAATTGATTTTTCTCCTAAAAAAAAATATATATATATATATATTTTTTTTTTTTTTTCTTGTAGGCTCATCTAAATCGGATAAAGCAAGATGGAGACGTCTCTCCTGGTCATAGTATTTCTAGCTTTTCCAACTGAACATGTGCAGGAAAAAAAAAATTCCTTGTGGTTTGTTATTCCAAAATAATAATAGTGAAAGGTGAAAGTTTTATGCGATCTGAGGAGGAACCAGAATATCCAAAGTAATAATAGTAAAGCTTTTGGACTATCTCTTTTAATCAAATTAACTTTCTGGCCCGGCATGTGCTAAACTCTTTTGTTTGTTTTACTTTCTCTTATAAACATTTTCCTATTCCAAATTCCATTTTCTTACTCCGAGTTTTGTGATCAGCTGCATGGGACTGATCACTAGAGAACTACATAAAATTAAGAGACTACTAATGGAACTGTAGACTTGCTTTCCTATTCCAAATGTATCATCATCTCCTAATTTCACCCGCCATCTTTCTGGTTCTCAGGGGGCATTTGTGTCTATGCTCATAGCTTCAGGGCCAGCAAGGGAGGGGGTCAGATAGCTGACGTAACAGCTACTACAGAGTCAGGCTCTGACATGGGCTCTCCTATGAACACCAGGAAACTAAAACAATTAAGTCCTCTTCAGTTGGCCTTAGGATCTTCTCTGGTCTTTGGAAATGCTCCTCTCCCCTACCATTTTATCTCTTCCAAAAATATGTCAGACCTGCTATTGTAGAGAAACCTTTCTGCAGCCATTTTTCTTCCTTTAGATTTTGTATCATGTTTTAATCATTCACTCCATTGTTTCTCCTGTGTTGTTAGAAATAAACTTTCTTTTCCTAGCCTCTCCCTTTTCCCGGCACCTTACCCAGACTCATGGAATTTTTCTTCCTCAATCACTCTTACTAGGGCCATTTTTTAACTGCCATCCATGTTCCAGGATCTTACATCCCCTCTGTTCCTTAAGGAGATTTCTGTTCTTTGAATATTCTTACAGTTAATCAACCGGGGGGAAAATAAAACAAAACAAAACACAAAATTTTTTTTAAAAAGTGGAAAAACAACAACAGCAACAACAAAAAAAAACCACAAGGTAGTTATCAAAAGTAAGCCAGGAGATGGAGAGAGAAATTATTTCATTTGTAAATCCTGCCTTATGCATAGGGATCAAGGGCCTGTGTTTTTGTTTCAGTGACTACATTCTTATTTTTGTGTAAGTTTACCTTTAATAGGTAAGGTAGATGATAAAGTAAGTCAATGATTTGAGTTTTCCACTGGAGAACTAGTTGACTTGTTCTCCTGAGTCAGGCCCTACTTTGGTATACTTACTGAAAAGGACTAGGCTGGCATTGGTGACCCCCAGATTGTTGGCAGCCACGCAGGTATAGTTGCCATAGTGCTCCTCAGTGACGTTGGTCACCGTCAGGGAGGACTGGCCCTCCGTGCTCTTAATCTCAAGGCCATTAGCGCTGTTTATCCTGAGTTCAAAAACAGAAGAGTAAAAAGAAACACTGATGAAGACTTGGTGCAGTAACCCCTTTTTCATCATGATACTGGAGGACGTAGAAAGAAATGTAGTAGTTAGAGCTTGTGGTTTCCTGCTCAATTCCTTGTTTTAATCGTGCAATCCCATATCATCAGAATCAATGTCCACTGACAGAGAAAACTCGGGAATGGATGAGTTTCATCAGGCTTCGGTTTCTGCTACAGGTAAGAAAGACATGCAGGTCTTCTAGGAAAGTTAGGAAAACTTTCTAGAAAACGACCCATCAAGCACCTACCTCCCTCTTTGCATGTAACCTGAATGCCTTGGGGCTTTGGGTTAAGAACTACAGGCCCCAAAGCACTTGATACAGAGATGAGAAAAAGAAGAGTTTAATAGTGTTACCCACGTCATGACAGCAGAACTTGGTTCTGTCCCCAAGACTACCTGGTGGAGCGATGGGGGCCCTGCCCATTTGGCACATACCTGGTGTCATCCCGGTACCACTCAAAGTCAGGAGCAGGCACTGCTGAGGCCTCACATTTGAGTGAAGCTTTCCTCCCTGTGGTGGCTTCGTTGCTCTTGGATTCTGTGATAGTGGGAGGATCTGTAGAAAAGACAGGCATACTGTTGAAACGAGAGTCAGAGGGTGCTGCCGAATTTCCCCGCGAGACGGACTCAGAAAAGATGATCTGATCTGAGAACTGCACGAAAGGAATAGTTTTCAAGCCTCATTTACATGAACTTTGTGATCAGCTGAATGGCACTGATCACTAGAAAATGAAATAAAAATAAGGGATGATTAATGAAACCATAGACTTGTTTTACTTAAATGGGATACTTAATAGGGTTTTATGGTGATGGAATTTAGGATTTCTTTCCCTTCTCCAATAGACTATTGATTGTTTCAAGCATAGATTATAATATTTAGATGGTTTTTTCTTTTCATAAATTCAGAGGTGATACCAAAGGGCTTGGGATTTTAAATGTCTAATTTGAACAATTTTTCTTTCTCATCATTATTATTACCACCATTATTGTTATAGTTTGAGATGGTAGTAAGAAGTCTGTGAAAGTGATAGAGGATTAAAGTTCTCCCAACGTAAGTTCGGCCTGATATTGCAGAGATTCAGAAAAATAAACTAGTGTTAGATGCTGATCTTTTTTTTCTAAGTGTTTCCTTATTGCTAGGACTCAAGTGAATTGTGCTTTTGTGTGTGAGTGTGCAATTGAAGCATACCCTGTTGCAGAGAAGCCTGCCTGGTGTGTCAGTTTTCTGTGCTCGCTGGCAGTTGTACACTTGATATGTTCTGCTTAGAGTTGGGTCTGCAAAACTGTAGCAGCCTTGAAATGAGCTCAGAAACACATCTTATATTCTAATTTGCCATGATTCTTTCAAACAGTCCTACAGAGGATGGAACAAGCATTTACAGGTCCGGAGGGCTGAGTTGGAGTGGTAGACACAAGCTCTTGCCTTGATGATGCTGTATTTGTACAGGTTATGGACCTTCAAGGAGAAAAGGACTTTTCTGTCCAAAGGTCATTTGGCAGGAAATGGCAAGTTGGCTCTGTGCACAAGTCAAAAATAGACCCAAACAGTCTATTTAGATTTTGTAGAGGAGAAAGCTTATTTAGAGGAATCAGCAAAGTAAACTCTAATACACAAAATTCATTTAAATCTCTGCTCTTCAGCACTTGGTCTGGCTCACTCAGTTCTGATTTTTGTTTTCATATACAAAACTGTTTTCCAAGTTTCCTGCCTATAGAAGACTCTGATCTTAGTTTAAAAGGACGCACAAAACCATGAGGGTAGTCTGCAGTTTTCTCTTCCATTTCATTTTCATATCAGCTTGGACATCTTGAAATTACTGCCAGAGAGAGGAGGAGTTAAAGCACATTTGGATAAGCATCACTAGCCATATGTAGACAGATGTGCCAAAGTGGGTGGTGGAAATGGCTGTTTTATTTTAGACCCATCTACTCATTTTTGTAAAGACACAAAAAAGGAGCCAGATGAGTGGAAAGAACCCTGGATTGGAAGCTAGGAGTCCTGGAATTTAATTTCAGTTTGGTTGCATGGACCTCCCATCACACGCTTTATCTTACTGAGCCTTGGTTTTATTACCTATAAAGTAAGGGAACCACGCTTTAATGACCTCTACTAACCCTTCCAGCTTTGAAAACAAAAACAAAAACAAAAATCCAAAAAACAATTCTAGTCAAAACTGCCCATTTTTCACAAATGGGCAGTTGGTATCATTATGATCCAAGTGTATGTTCATATCCACAACTCATTTAACCCTTAAATTATTAACTTTTAAAATTATAGCTTATTTATCTGTTCCATGAGTTAGGAGTCAGGATTAACAGTCAGAAACAGGAAACCTGAGGTCAGATTTTGACTCTTCTCTAACCAGAACTATGGCCTGCCAAAGTGTCTACACCAGTTTGAACTTTCTCTTCCTCTTCTTTTGAAAGAAGGAGTTAGCTTTAAATAATCTCCAAGGTTCCACTTAAAATTCTTCCATTTGGTGATTTGCTATATGGATCATTAGAACACATTAGTTCAAAAGATAATGGAATAATTGGTGGTAGTGGTGCTGGTGGGGGAGGTATTTGTATAGAGATGGGGCACTGAACAGAGGTTAAGAGCTTGGACTTGACATGAGCTCAAATCCAGGCTCTATACCTCACTGTTCTTCCTCATTACAGAAGATCGTGCTTTGTCCAGAGTCACGTTGCCTCACCTTCTTCATTTATAAAATGCTGGAACCAGAGGCAGGGAGGTCCACTTTGAGAGTACTGAAGGAACCCAAGATAGCCTGCACTAGGTTTGCAATAAAGGGGATGGAAGGGAAAGGACAGAATTGAAACTGAGAGATACGAAGCCTCAGAATTGACAAGAATAGATGTGAAGGATGAGGGAAAGAAGGAGCAATGTCAAAGGTAACACCCAAGTTTCTGGGTTGGGGATTTAATGATGCCATCCACTGAGAAAAGATCCGTAAGCAGAGAAATAGATGACCATCTATTTCTAGTTTCCCATCCTTACCTCTTCACTGTAGTAGGTTCTGAAGCTGCCAATGACTCCACAATTTGTAGCATGCTGGCCAAAGAGATAATCTTGCTTGTGATTCTATTGATTTGTTTAATTTCTCAGTGTGTAAAAGGAGTTTTAACCAGTGTTTGTGAGTTTCTGGAGCCACATGGTTATGAGTGACAAACTCTTAATGATGACTACCTTTTTGGTAAACCAGCCCTAACCTGGGTCTGACTACATAGTTTCCATCACCTCCACCTCTGACACTCATGTCTGTGGCAACTCAACATAATAATGTCATGGTACATGGCCCCCAGTCCCTCCACCGTGGGATGAGGAATCCATCTTGTGGGAGAGTTCTTCCTCACTCTGGATGTTTCCTTCTATGTGATGGGAACTTATTTAGTATACCTCCTTGTTCTGAGACTCACAAGGAAGGAATGATTTTGACTGAAAAGTCTGGAAAGAATAAATAAGATTTCTTTGGCCCATCTCTTTCCTTGCTTCCTTTTGGGACTAATCTTCTGGCAGAGAACAGAGGTTCTCCTCTGCTTCTCCACATTAAACTCTTATTCAGGCTCTCTCCTTCCTGCTCTCAGGCTGCCATGATTGGAGAGATAAGTCCCCCACACTAAGTACCACTGCTAACCATCTTAATCCCTAAAATGGGGGCAATTGGGCCTCTCATACATCTCCTTTACTTATTTCTCCATTAGTTTAAACCTGAAAAACTATGTAGTAAGTTACTTGTTAGCTCTTCAGAGACCCCAGGATGGGAAAGGTGATAGCGAATTAGGGTTGAGCACTTTTAGGTGTATTAATTTGAGGATAGGATGACACTGGTCAATTACAAAGGCCAAACACCTGCTTCTCTACTTGAAAATCTAGGAAGTTTCTCCTACCAAGGTAAATTCACAGATAATGATAAATGTACAAAGAAGTCATTGTTTCTAATATTCCTCAGATGATACAACGGTGCAGTTCTGTTCACTCATGGCTTATTGGAATGAACACTTCAAAATTCATTTGTAATGAATTTTGTATAGGTAAGGCTAAGAAAAATTACTATAAATCACATTGCAGCATGCCTAGTATAGTTAAAATAATAGATTTCCCTGCTCAAAATATTGTTATAATAAAAATGTGGCTTAATAAAAATTCTGCAGAGTTCATTGTTATTCTTTATGTGACTTTGGAATAGCCTACAATTTTTAAAAGACTCTTCCAGTCTCTATTAGTTCAAAATGCTGGGTTCTGAAAATATTAATAAGGACTTTCTTCCTCTTAAATCACTAACAAGAAGAGTTTTTCAATTGGAATGAATAGGATAACAGTGACAGTGGTCTAGCAAACAAAACATCATTCTTTCAATCATCCTAATTTTTGGAATAATAATATAAAAGAACAAAATTCTTAATAAAGGTCTCAATTTGTGGACATTTACCATGTGTCAGCACTCTACTAGGCTTTCGGTATTCTTTTCATCCAAATAATAGCTTTTGGACATAAGGCTTATTAACCCTAGTTTATGAATGAGAAGACAGACCTACACAGGGTTAATAACTTGTCCAAGTTCACATAGCTAGCATCTGATGGAGTCTAGATCTGAACCCATGTTTTAAAGCCTATGCTCTGAACCTCTCTGGGCTTCCATTTCAATGAGCTCCTTTAAAAAGAAATGAATTCCTAATAGGGACAAATAACCAGTTAGGGGAACATGTTGGTAGCTTAAAAGGTAAATGTTCTATTTCTATTATTAAAAGGTACCAAAAATGGCACAGCATGCAGTGACTTAAGGGGTATAAACCCACATTAGAAATCAGGAGTTGTGGGCTCGGTTTCTGCCTGTGCCACTTAGGTTGTCATCACCCAGGGGTGACATGTTTATCTCCTGGGGTCCCCCACCTATAAATGGTGCTGATGACCCTTGTGATCTGTCTTACAGGTTTAATGTAAAGATCAAACTTTATCATGTATATGAGAGCATGTTTAACACCTGAGGTGATTATTATTATTATTACTTTTATTTTATTACTTTTTATTATTGCTATTATTTTATACTTATTACTTGTATTTCTATTATATGGTGTTTGGGAAGGAAAGAGAGCTGTGGAGTTAGACCTGAGTTAGAATCCCAACTCTACTTACCACTCACAAGTTCTTTGATTTTATGGCCAAGAATGCTTATATTCTCTGAGCTCTGTTTTTGTCCTCTCTGTAAGAGGGATGATTTGATTATCTTTTGGGGTTAGTGTGCAGTGGTACACCAACGGAGCAGGGGCAGAGAATAGAGGCAATAAGAAAGGTACTACCTTTAGAGAATTTAGAAACAATAATAGAATGAACTCAAAGTAATCTTTTTTTTTTTAATCACTATGTCCCAGAAATAGTAAACTTAACATAGTAAATAATGTCAGTGATAAAGTAAATACCTCCTTGCTAGGGTAGTTCAGGCCCAATATACCTCCTTGCTTGGTTAGCCACTGTCAATGTCATGATTACAGTGACTCATACAAAACCTCTAGCACAGTCTTGGTACTCTGAAGGAATTCAGAAAATCATGGTTCTTGTTCACGTTGCAAAGTTATGGTAGAAGATTGTAATACTTTGGATTCATACTATTTTCTCTGGGGGTCCCATAATGGAGTCATAAGCATGAGGACATGTCTTTACTGATACCAGGCCAAATATAAGAATAAACTAGAGGTTGGCATGGAGAATGCATAGCTGTAGTTATGAATATCCAGAGAAAGTAGCCAGTCTGGTTCCATAATGAGCAGTCATTTTCCTGAAATCTCATCATTGGGTGATTTTTGAATCAAAGCACTGAGTTAAATGTAGTTAAAATGCATATATATTATCTGGAAACAAAGGATGTCTCCAGTCCCAATGGTAGATTCTATGGTAACTAACCTCTGCCTTCTCTAATAAATGGCTATCAAAGGTTAAGGGTGAGCCTTAGAAATGCCAGCATCCACGCCACTCCCCCCATCTGTGTTGAGTTCATTAGTTGTGGACATCAGTGTGGAGGCAGAGCTGAGTTCACATGGAGACAAGTAGAAGGGGAAAGAAGTTATAGCTTGGTAGTGTGAACCTAGTTGGAGACATCATTGTGGGAAGGTGGAAAGCAGGAATCTTAGCTGGTTAATGGGATGGAGGGAAGTCTTGAGAATTGGGGGCAGCTTTGGAGAAGTATTTCTGCAGAAATAGGAAAAGAGTTCGGTATAAGGAGAATCCAAATAAACTTAACAGTCTGCATTTATTGAACGTTGACTATGCACTAGATATGATCCTCAGGATACTGGGCACTAGGATGAGGTAAACCCATAAGCAGCTACTTTTAATCCACTGTGAGAACTGAAATTGAGGAAATCTGTCAGGAAAGGACAGTTGTCTCTAGGGATGGTACCTGGAAGAAATAAGCAGCTGTGCTGTAAGTAAGACACAAGAAACCAGAAGTCCTGTCTATTGTGCTAGGAATAAGCTTATTTAGGTGAAGAGATTTCAAGTGAGTAATTTAGCTTCTGTAAACTCCAGGACCTCTCAACGACTTAGAAAATAGATGTTGCATGTCAAATGGCTATATGCAATGCTATAAACCAACAATGGAGAAGGATTATCCAAGAGAAGTAAAAAGGAGAGACCGTAGAATCCAGCTTGTGAGGTAAACAGGGGAAACTGTTATGTCTACATCTTTTACTTACTGCTCTAACTTCTCAGCGTCCAGCAACAAATATCTGTTGGCAACTTAAATGAATCAATGAAATGCTCATAGGAGAAAATTACCAGCATTGGAACTTTTTTTTCTCCAGTGGTACTCAGGGTCTGTTTCATTACAATAAGCTATTTAGTTATTATTTATCTTAGCCATCTTGATCCCTGAACTAATTCCAAACCCTGAGTTTTGAAAAGGAAGAGGAATCATTTTAAATAATGTGACACTTTACATAGGCTTAAATGAAGTGATGCAGGCAATACTGCGTATTTCTTGGTAGGAAGAAGTTTTGCTAGCCAGACCTGGTTCTGTAATTCAATCCCGGAGACTTTATCTACTTAATACAACTACATTTAAATAGGACAAATTGCACGAACAGTACAACAGGTACATGGCTAGTTGTTCTAATACAAACCCAACTGATGAAGTGCTGGTTAAAAAAAGGTGACTTGAGTTTGGAGAAATGTGAAGAGGGCAGACCTTACCTGTGAGATTTTACTTACTCACTCAGTCAACATTCACTGAGCAATTTTTATAAGGTCAAGTATGTGCTAGGTGCTGCTGGTTAGGGCAACCATTCTGTATGTTTAACTAAGCTCATTATAAAACTCCATGTAATTTGTTGTTAGACATCTTCTCAGAATCTTGAGGTTCTGTCTATATTCTTCCATGGTTCACTCATCACTAGGAAAAGCTCACATCTTCATAAAAGCTTTTTATTAAAAATTATCAGTATTTTCTTCTGCTCTAAGTTACACTGCGGGGACAGTCAAGAAGGAGCAATGTCAGACTAATTGCGCTAATAATAATAGGGCCCGGGCGGCTGGCTTTCATCTTGGGAACCATCTGCAATGCAGACCACTTTGATGTTTCACACAATGGAAGCATAAATATTTTCTATGTGCTCCATGATTGGACTTACAGAAATCTAATTAAGATGAAGGTCAATTAAGAGAAAATGAAATCTTAACTCTAAAAGTCAGAGAAGGGGTGGAAGAGGATGGCATGGCTGTGTGTACATAAAAGAACCTAACTAACCTAATTATAAACTTATATAAACACCCTCAGAAATTGCCTTTCATGTGAAAAAAAAAGATCCTAAAGCATTTTATAACACTGAGATCATTAATGTGTCTTTGAAACACACCCAGCACTGAAAAAGAATAGAAATACTGGCATTTCAAAATTCTATTACTAAAAAAAAAAAAAATCGCAGGCAGCTACAGGATAAAAGCTCTTCAGAGCTCATCAAATGTACCCCTTGCTTCTTGGAAATGATTGCCATAAGTGTCTATGGCAGAGTCCTATGCACTGGATTCTTCTGGGTGTGGGGTGAAGGAGATTTCACTGTCTTAGAAGGCTGCAAGGTTAAAGCAGGGCAATGGGAATGGAGCAGCCTGGCATAGACCAAGTTTCCTCAGCTCTCTATGACTCAGTTTCCAAATTCATAAAGCCGAACTGATGATGTTTATCTCATGAGTGTACTGCGGAAATTAAATGTAATTCCATTAGTCCAGTGTTGCACATCGTAGGTACTAAGAATAGAAAATGCCTTCTCTTCTTCTTCCTCCTGAGAATATGGGCTTTAGAATCAAATGGGCCAGAATCTGAATCCCCTTTCTTACACTTGCTTCCACATTGGAAAAGCAATTTTACCTCCTTGGACTTCAGAGTCTTAAACCCTAAAATGGAGTCAATTCTATCTACCATGACAGTGAATTTATATAGAATCGCTGGTATATAGGTGACTTCACGGAGGGCTTAAGATAATGGAAAGCAACTCATCATGATCTAAACTATATTTTCAAATATGGGTTGATGTGTTTGTGCATGTGTCTTTGTGTGCCTATGTACATGCATGTACGTGTGTTATATGTGCAGATGTATGTATGGGTGTGTAGGTTATGTGTTTGTATGTCCGTGTGTGTGCACTAAATGCATAGGAACTATAAGGATGTTCCTTTGTCCCTGTCACTAGCCAAGACTGTGTGATTAGGGAACTTGAATTTGAATGATGTGAAAAGTCACTCCTAACTGAACAGGGTAAACGAATTCTCTTTATTCCTTTGCTGGGTGACACACATCATATGGATCCACCCCCGCCCCCTGTCTTTTTGAACTACATCTAAGGATCCTTTCATCTGCGAAGTTCAAAGTATGCCCATTACCTATGCATCTTAGTGAAATCTTCGTCTCTAATGCCCATACTTTGGGACAAATAGATAGCCAAACTAATTTATCAGGTATCCCTTGTAGCCATCAGGGACATCGGATACCTGACCACAGTGACTTAAATTTGTTCTCAAGGCCAATTAGTTAAATAGCAGAGGAAGGGTTATTGCATTCTGATAAACAATGCAATAAGAGAAATTCCAGTTGAAGCAGTATTGAATTGTTTCTTTTTCCAAAGTGGTGTGGCCTTGTTTTCCAAAAAGACCAAAATAGTGATTGCCAGAAATGCTGGGGCTGTCTGATCATGTTTTCTTTCTTCTGTCGTCCCAGTAAAAGACAGACTGTATTGTTAAATGCATTATGGGTTATATTTAGAGTTGGTAGAGTTGATTTCTCTAATTCAAGGGCCAAGTCCTGTCCTTGGGTGCGTCCAATGTATAAATGTGCATCCCTGACCTGAGGAGCATCTGCTTGAAATGCAAAGTTCCTTTGCTAATGGGATCTTTAGGGCTTGATTGTGGTGGAGGTGGGCCCCGGGCACACAGCACCTGCTGGCTTTTGTCATACTCACAGTTCACGGTGACCTTCACTTGTCTGACATCCGCCGAGGAGACTTCATTGGCAGCTTTGCACTCATATTTGCCTGACTGCTCCCTGGTGATGCCAAGAATCTCCAGATATTCTTCTTCTCCTTCAAACTCTCTCCCTGAAAAACAGAGATTTGCATGGTTGTTTTTTAGGTTTCAAATATGCAGTAGGACACCTATGTTTTCTTTTCAGAAGCAGTAAATGCACACGACTTTTTAATAATTTGACAATGCGCTTGTCTGAGGTCAGGTCCCACAGAAGCAGACCCCAAGACAAAAAGTCACGTTAATGTGATTATAGAAGGAACATTCTCTTGATTTTAAATTAGGAGGTATGAAAGCTTTTAATAAGGTGCTTAAAAAAAAAAGGCCACAGAAGGAACATTCTCAGGAAAACCCATGAGGGGAGTGGGAAAATGGGACCTGGAAGAGGAAGAAGCCAAGAGAGGGTGCAGGTCACATCCTACAGAGGGTAACTTGGTTTAATCCATCGGGGAGCTCTGGGGAGTGTACACATCCCACTCAAACTTGTCCTTACTGAGCATCAAGAAGCTGAAGTGTTTATGCATCTACACCCATTAGTCACTGGCTAAGGGCTCAGAACACGTGGGAATTGGGCACAGAGTTGTAAGGGTTCAGAGAGTCTATTGTCAAAGCTCTGTTGCTATTAATTACACCATGTGGCAAAGCACGCTTCCGACCAAAGTTGTTATTAGGAAAAGTGGTTTCCTTTTGAGAAACTCAGTCTTCTCCCTCAGATTATGTGGAATTCTGTTAACAAAGGTCATGTTCAAGACCCCATCTTGCAGCTATGGTTTCCATGCTTGGTGTCAAACTACTTCATCACTGAGACTGTCATTCAGGCCAGGATCCAGATCCACAAGGAGGTGCTGCCGATACTGTGCTTTAGGACAGACTGTGGTAGGGAGCTCAGTATCCCTGGCTTCATCATTAGGTATTAGGGCTCTGGAGGTCCTTTTTGGAAAGTTCCATGAAGTTGGATGTGTCCATTTAGTCATGAATTTAGTCATGAAATTTCAAGACAGGCAGGCTTGTTTAATTCCCCTCTTGTGGAGTATAATTGACTAAATAACTTTCTTCTTGGAGAGGGGTGGGAGTAGGAAGAGAAGGAATAGGAAGCGGGAAGAGAGGAAAAGGAACCAAGGGAAAAGAAGGGAAAGGAGAAAGGGGACTGAGCAGGGGAAGAGCTTGGCCAGAAAGGCCTACTGACTTTAACTCCAGCTAAATTGAACCCTCTTTACACCGAATTACAAAACCCCATTGTTGTTGGGTTAGGATAAAGCAGCTGGGAAGGGTGCAAAAGGACACAGTCCTGTCCCGTGAAGAAATCTTGCTCTTGGTCATCCCACACTAAATGGTACCAATTAATAGCTTGGCTCAAATGCCACAAGCTGTTTTCCTTTTCTGGAAATTCCCCAATGGACAAATCAACATAGCAGACAGCTAGCACAGAGACATATTCACTGTCTAAATATGTCAGCCAAGCCTGTTAACTAGGATCCCAATAGAACACAGGGCCTCTTTGATAACATCCTATAACACAACAGTCAGGACTGTTCCAAGCTTCAAGTATTCTGTCAATTGTCATTATCACTATTGTTGAGGAAACCATGCAATCCCAACAATAAAAGGCAGTAGTTATATAGAATTATCTGGTACTGGAGTCCTGCACATTATCTAGTACATGTTTCTACTGAAAATGTTTAAGAATTAGTCTATTAAGGAAATAGCTGCCTATTATCTATAAAGATTAATTTTTTCCCCTGTCTATTTTCTTCTGTTTTCACCTGTTTTCTTCTCCACATTCAGGGCAGCAGCCAGACCTGACTTCACATGTCACAGAAGTAGAATGTAGTAGGAAAGAAAACAGAAATCTTAGGAAGTGTACTAGTCCACTATATTGGATGAGCTGGGAAGAATTTGGGCTTAGAGGGAAAAAAAATTCTTTCCTGCATACTTGCAGCTGTGGACTGAGAGCTGTGTCAACTAATTGATGCTAGAATCTTGTAGCTAAATGCAAATACCTTGAAGACAAATGGCAATGTTGACAAGTCCAGGCCAAAATAGGTATAAACTCATTAAAAAATCTGGAGTGCCAGGGTGCCTGGGTGGCTCACTGGGTTAAGCGTTTGCCTTTAGCTCAGGTCATGATCCCAGGGTCCTGGGATGTAGTCCTGAATCAAATCAGGTTCCCTGCTCAGTGGGGAACCTGCTTCTCCCTCTTGCCCTTCCCCCCATCATGTGCCCTCTCTCTTTCTCTGTCTCTTGCAAAAATAAATAAAGTCTTTTTAAAAAATCTGGAGAGCAGAGGTGGAATTAATAGTAAGAAAACATTACTGATTTTGAGAATATGGTGGATTATAATAAAATAAGAGTTTGGTTCCGTTAGTAAAGTGTCTATTAGTTGGTTAGGTCAGTTCTGTTAGTTAGCTAGTTAGTTCGGTTCAGTTAGTTAAGTGGCTCAGTTAGTTACGTGTCTGACTCTTGGTTTCCACGCAGGTCTTGATTTCAGGGTCGTGAGATGGAGCTCACAGCAGGTTCCATGCTGAGCACCCCTCTGCCCTTCTATCACCCCTCCCCCTGTTTGTGTACTCTCTCTCTCAATAAAAAAAATTAAATCTTAAAAAAAAAAAGAAGCGTTCAGAATGATTTCTGAATGGTGTAGGATTTCTGCCTTGCTGGGGCCCCACACCCATCAACATCATTCCTGGGTAGGTCCTGAGATGTCAGTGAAAGAGAGAACCAATGCAGTCTTCTTAGAGATGGTCAACAATGTTCACAGAACATACCTAGAAAGGTGGGTAGTGAATCCTTACCTTGCATTTAGAATTTCTAAAGAATATGAACCTGTTCCAGGAGAGGGAAGATGACTATTAGCAGTACCAACTAAGGCCCGATCAGTTTGGGAAGATGGCAAACCTATGAGGGTAAACACTTAGATGAACTAGAGAAAATAAAGAGGGGTTTATTGGGTTTTTGGACCTGGGATTCTTACACGTTAATATAGGTATTAATAATCCCACTTTTTCTGGTAAGCTGATAATAAAACAGAGCCTCATGGGATGAATTTTCAATTCCACATGTCCAGGAAAAATCTCCCCCAATACCACTGAAGACAAAGGGTAGTTTCTCTTACATGCCCCATCCATAAGGCGGGAAGATCATTTTGCTTCTCCCTTGACAGCTCTCCTCCTCTCTGACAGCTGCCTTGTTCCCCAGAACACATGTTCAGAGCTGTTTCAGTAGACTGGGGAGTCTCAGTGTACAAACAAAATACAGGTAAGAGAAGATAGACGGTCTTATCCATCCAACAACTTGATAAGAATTTAAAGTATTAAACACCACCCCTGGGCCTTTCTTGTCATTCTTCCTTTGTCTCTTGGATCCTTCAGTTGAAACTTCTATACTTCCTGGAACTTCTTTTTAATTTTGTTGTTGTTGTTGTTATTCTTATTCTTGAGAGAGAGCAGGAGCATAGGGAGGGGCAGAGGGAAAAGGAGAGAGAGAATCTTAAGCAGGATCTACACCCAGCACAGATCCCGACTTGGGGCTCCATCCCACGACCCTGAGGTCATGAGCTAAGTTGAAATCAAGAGTTCCATGCTTACCTGACTGAGCTACCCAGAGTCCCATGGCACTTCTTGATCGTCTATTTTTCTTACACGCGCAGGAGATCCTGCCCACAACACATTATCTGTCCTACTTCCCTTGAGCATTTCTTATTAAGTCACAGTGATCTGAGAGGAAATGGGAGCTTTTCTGTTGCACAGGATTTGGCACAGATTAGTTTGTTGAGTTAGCTGAACTAAATTAAGAGACACAAATAGATACTAGAATCAGATTCAAGACTTCATATAGCTTAAGAGAATGAAGTATTGAAAGGTGGCTCAGTAATTCTCTAAGAGAAGCTGGTTTATCAATCCACTCCTTTAGATGATCCTCACAGAGCACGTTTTCACTGGGGGAGAAAGAGTATGCCGAGTCCTCTGCTGTTGAAAAGCTGGACAGGGCATCTCTGGCTGTACCCTGAGGATGTATTTGCTGTGTGTAGTTATTTCACAAAAGGGTGTGGCGAGGGAACCTAGGTGTCTCAGTCGCTTATGCATCTGCCTTCAGCTCAGGTCATGATCCCGGGGTCCTGGGATTGAGTCCGGCATTGGGCTCCCTGCTCAGTGGAGCCTGCTTCTAATACCAACAGAGGCCCTGAGTGGAAACAGTCATCATGACACACATTTTATCTGATCAAGTGCAATTTCTTGTTCAAAGGATGGAGTACATGTTGTTCACCTTGAGTCAGAATTCTTTTTTTTTTTTAAGATTTTATTTATTTATTTGACAGAAGGATCACAAGTAGTCAGAGAGGCAGGCAGAGAGAGAGGGGGAAGCAGGCTCCCTGCTGAGCAGAGAGCCCGATGCGGGGCTCGATCCCAGGACCCTGGGATCATGACCTGAGCCGAAGGCAGTGGCTTAACCCACTGAGCCACCCAGGCGCCCCTTGAGTCAGAATTCTAAAATGGGCTCAGATCCTCTTGCTCCTCTCCCTTTACCCCGTATATCTGTCTCCCTTAGGGCACTTTCCCCCTCCTTTCTTTCAGTTCTCTCTGATTAGCTGCTCTCAACCCAAGGGTCCTGCCGCCATTTCCCTCTACTCTCAACCTCAAGAAGGCTTTCGGGCCAGAGCGTGACAGTTGACCTCTTGCGAAGTTCTCCCGCTGAACACAGCCCTCTGGCTACAACATGGGCTCTTCTCCTGTTCCTGTTATTTTCTGCCCTGGCATAAATGTTTACTTGAAATGCAAATTTCAATATTTTGGTATTTTAAACATCTCAACCTATTTCCACAAGCTTGCTCACGTCGCCGAGTGTTGTATTTATTCTGGGATCTGGTGTTTAGTTTAAATCTCCCTCTGCTTAATGTGCTTTTGTGTCTCCTGGCAATTTTCAGCTACCGGGCTAAATAACTTCTCGTCCTCCTCAGTGGGTGCGCCTTTCAAACTCTTGCACATAATTAGCATATCCCCTCGTAGTCACTGTTTACTCAAATTGTACATATTAGTTCTTTTAATATTTCTTCATAAGTCAGAAAGGAGGGCCTAGAGCTAAGGGTGAGAGGAAAGTGTTCTCTTCTGTGTTCCCTAATGGAGAAGCAAATCAGCCAGGAATCACACCAATTAAAGTATGCCAGGTGCCACCGTCTTAGCAGCTTTGGAATATTGTGCTTTGGTGAAACTTGGGGAGTTCACATCCAAAACGTAGATTGATGCAGATTTCCAAGGTCAACGAAGCATTTCAAAGCAAGCGGCCCCTTGAAATTAAATACATTTCCCTGGGACTGCTCTCTCTTCTTCTCCCTTTCTCTCCTTCCTTTCTCTCTCCTCACCCCACCTTCCCCTTCCCACATACACATGTGCATACAGACAAATAACAATTTATTCACATTTAACCATTCACTTGAACTTTTAGGAAACAGCATGCAAATTCACCAACACCCAAATATTTGTTTACTAAACAGAACAGGCCTATTTTTGAAAATTCCCCAGAGAGGACAAGTGCCCTATTTGAGATTTAAAAAAGAAAAATAGTCATCATGACATCTTTCTTTTTCTTTATTTGAGGTACAGGAAATAGCATTTAGAAAAACTGTTAAAATTTGAGCATTTTATGACTTTCAAAAAGTCATAAATGAATCTTTGAATTCCAAAGTTTCAAACACGCTAGGAAAGGGAGAAATCATTTTTCCTCCCTCTTCTGAGAAGAGTCTTAGTATAACATCTCTGCAGATCATTCTTTCACAGAAGGGAAGGTGGGTTTGACATGGGATTGACATTCTCTTTTCTCTCCTAAATTTGAATATTTATAAGTGGATGTGAACAGATTAGCTTTAACACAAACACACATACAGATTAATGAAAAGCAAAGGAATGGAGCTTGTATTGTAAGGTACATGTGTGCTCGAATGTGTGTGTTTGTGTTGGCCTGTGATTGGAAAGAAGAGTGAACAGGGTGAGCAAAAGCAAGCTATGAACTTCTACCTCTAAAAATAAAAGAAAAAAGGATTGCAAAGCAGTGATGCCATTTGAAGTTTTCTGTGCTAACTTCAAATGCTGTAACAAGTTTCTGTTCTTACAATACGTTTCATGTTTTCTTTTTTTTTTCCTAAGGACATACTCACATGTTCCTGTCTTTGCTTCCTTCCCTATTTTTTTTTTTTTTTTTTTTGCACATCACGTTCTATACAAACATGCTAAAAAAATGGAAGAGAGGAAAAAAAACACACAAGAAATCTAAAAAGAAATATGCCTGCGATGGGGTTCTGTTTGTATTTTCAGCCATGTCTCTCTCCAGACCCTTTGAAGTTTTGTTTCTCAGCTTCACACCCCAGCTGAGAGATCCTTTAGCATTTGACAGTGTTTCTGACCAAAGGTTGAAACAGCTTCTCATCCCCACCTCTCACCACCCATCAAGGGAGGATTGAGGGGGCTGGTAAATGATCCATGACTGAAAGAAGACAGGGGTGGGGGCAGACACACTCGTCAGAAGCAGCAATCATAAGAGAATAAGGGGACAGTGGGAGGAACACTGCATTGAAGACATACAATGATGACACAATAGGGATGATTTTAAGGAAGAGTTCGAGGATGGCAATGAAAGAGCTCTCTCGAGAATGAGGCATTTGACTATTGAGATATTTGAGCTACATGGAAGGGAAGGGGTTGGTTACCCTGCTGTAGAAATGTTCCCCATTTGAATGGGAAGGCACAACAGGGTGTGGATTATGCAGATTGGCCCCATGCCTTCAGCAGCCCCAAAGGGTGTAGTTAGTACCCAGAAACCAGAGGCAAGCACAATGCCAGGAAAGATTCACAACTGGCTTTGGCTCTATGAATGAGCATGAGCCAAATGAAGAAGAACGCCCTGGCATTATTTTTTCTTGGCATCCAGAGAGACCTAATTCATTATGGACTGCATTTTTTTTGCTTTCACATACAAAAAATCAGCTAGTTGACAGTTTGAGCTCAGCATCCAACCGGAAGCCACCATCTACACATCCTCTTTATTCCTGGAGCATGACATTCTGTAATTGTACTCCTACTTAACCATTACCTCCTATTTGGTGTCAGTTTTTAGAAACTCTTCTGCCCTTCTAAATGCTAGGCTTGAAATCAGGATTCACTATGTTCCATTTTTTTATGAGGGGAATTGTATCGATAATAGCAAATCTTCCATTGTAGGGTCCACATCTGGTTTTGCTCATCATTGTACCCCTCTCCAGCAGGGTATGCAGCACAATGCTGGATGATGGGGTGCTCCGGAAATATTGCAGACTGTCGACAGAGCTAGCACTTAATAACGTGTATGAGGCACGGGGCTAAGGTAGCTCAGATATTATCTCATTTAATTCACAATACTGTGTTCCAGTGCTTACCGATGAGGAAACAAGGGAATCCAGGTTTAGAGAAGGCTCTAAAGAACTCGCCCCGGTATACAGTGTTACTAAAGAGAGCTGAGGTTTGAACCAGTGTGTGGGCTTCCGGAGCTCAGGTTCCCAACGAGTCATGTCTGCTTTTATCATTACAGAGCCGTGAGATGCTGTTGTTAGCTGGTCTCTCAGCTCTCAGAATCTGCTCTGTCTACTGAGTATAAAATGGGAGTTTGAGAATGGATAATGGGGAATTTCCAAAGCCATACAGCTCAGTTCTAGATGACAAAAGTAAAAGATAGCCTTCAGGGGTGCCTGGGTGGCTCAGTGGGTTAAGCCTCTGCCTTCGGCTCAGGTCAAGATCTCAGGGTCCTGGGATCGAGCCCCATATCGGGCTCTCTGCTCAGTGGGGAGCCTGCTTTCCCCTCTCTCTGCCTGCCTCTCTGCTTACTTGTGATCTCTGTCTGTCAAATAAAGAAATAAAATCTTAAAAAAAAAAAAAGACAGCCTTCAGTTTTTATAAGGTTTGTCCGCTTAACTTCCTTATTGAAAGAATCTAATGAAGCAATATATGAGAAAAAAACCCTGATAATTTAGAAGTTTAGCACCACCTGCTTACATACAGGGGCCCCACTGAAGCCACGGGTGCACACATATGCCACAGGCCGCAAAGGAGCTACAGGAACAGTACAGAAGGGACTTCTCATATTAGGAAAGACTTACTGGGAGGAGTGAGTTTTCAGGAAGCTGAAAAACACAAGTGCAGAAAATCAGAGCTGGCGAATTGTGAAAGGGTGTGGCAATCTGGTGAGCCTGCTTGAAACAGAGTTTTCCATGTAGGAGAAACGAGCAGCATGATGTGAGAGGTGGTGTGAAGACTCTGGATTTATGGTGTTTGGTATCTCTGCATCTCAAGGTACAATGGAGCCTTCCAGAATCCACAAGGTACTGAGTAAAATGGCATTTTTTAGAATTCTTTTTTTCCTTCCTTCCTCCCTTCTTTCCTTGCTTCTCTGCCTTCCACTCCTTTCTTTCATTTCTGGAGGCATGATAGATTTCATGTCTTCTTTCTTACATTTCATTTCAGTGTATAAGCATGGAATCCCATGGACATTCTATTTGTCTAAAGTCCTTTTGCGCACCTGGGTGGGTTAAGCATCTGACTTTTGATGTGGCTCAGGTCACTATCTCAGGGTAATGAGATCGAGTTTCACATGGGTTTCTTTTTCTCCCTCTCCGTCTGCCCCTCCCCCTGGTCCAGCTCTCTCTCTGAATGAATGAATAAATAAATAAATAAATACTCTTTTTAAAAAAATGAAGTCTTTTTTATATCAATACCACTTACACTCAGTACCGGCTACTTGGTGCTAAATCCTACATTGTATTGTGCTAAGCTGCCCTGTGAACTGCTGTTGAAAGTGGGGATGGTTCCCCAAGGATGTCAGAGCGTCATCATCAGTCCTGACTAATTGGCAGGGGCTGCTGGGAGGGTGATATTGAGAAGCAATCCGAGGCAGAGTCTGGGCTCAGTGGGAAAGAGTGACAATGCCTGTGAGCGCAGAAGAAGGGAATGTGTGCCACACTTGGACTTTCATTTGTCTGGGGCCTCCTGTAGCCCATTTGAATTTTCTTCAGTGTGAACTGTATTCTAATGCGGCCTGTATGTTGAACGCTAAGGACTTCCTGGGTTTGAATGCAATTGGCACCACTTGGGGAAATTAGGAAGGAGTGCTTGATCTTGAATGGAGATAATGAGTTCCATTCTTCACATGGTTGGTATCAGGTTTTCTTGGAACATCCTGGAGAATACATTCCTCAGGCACCCAAAAACACAGAGTCCCTAAGAGACTGGGGCTACCCGTAGATTAAATGTGTACTCTATACATCAGTGGGAATTCAGACCACTGTAGGAGAGACTGCACATTTGTATGACATAGCATGATGTCATAAAAAACTGGGACTCTCTGTCTTCATTTTTATTTTCCTAAGGGTCTGGGGAAGGAGAGGCAAGGAGGTAAAACTGGAAAGAAACAAAAAACAACATTAGTCCTTTGGAAATAAAATAAAAATAAAAATTCCAGCAGGTTTCTGTTTTCTGGATGATTTCATCACAAGGGGGTGGCATAGAGATTAGAACCGGTGGTCAGAGGCAGCAACGACCAAGATCTCTCACCAGGGCCATGAGAACCAGCCGGTGTCACGTGACCTGTCATGAGCACGTCTGCCGTGGCTGAGGATGAGCGATCCAGAGAGATGAGGAACAGCGGTTGCTGTTTTCAGGAGTCACAGAAACGAACTGGCCTTTTGTAAGTGAGTGCGTTAAACTCAGCAGGACAATTGCACTGCGGAGGGGTGGCGAGGCGTAGTTTTTGTGGCTGCCACAGAAGCCTTTGAAAGGTAGTTAAAACAAGGCAGGCAATAACCCCATCTGGTCCTCTGCCCTTTCCTTCTAGGCCCCCACGGTGCAGTGACCTCATTTGGGCTCACCCCCAAATCCTTGCCTCACTTCTCCGGCTAGCCTCGCTGCTGAATGAGCTGTTCGATCCAATTTCGAGAACTGTGCTTGCTTAAAGTCAATAAATAAGTAATGAAGAGAAAAGTGGTGTAAGGAGTGGGGGTAGGTCAGAAAAGGAAACGGCTTAAGCATGAACTGAACTGATGTTCTTAGAATGTTCCCATTTAACACAAGGCGGGCAGCTCTGGGCCCCACACAAATAACCCTGAGGAGTCTGGCAATTCGCTTCCTGCTTTCAGCCCAAAGCCTAGGAACTAGGAATTACCCCCATCAACAGTCGGCTTGGGTGGCAGCCCTGTGTGTACCAGCACCCCTCAATCCTGGCCCGGGGTTTTCTGGCCTTTCTGGAAGCAGATGGACTGCAGCAGGAGTGAGGGGCCCAGCTGCGGCCTTGGGAGCCCCGGCGGCGTGGAGGGGGAGCGGGGAGAGCAGGGGCGAGGCGCGCCTGCTCTGGAGGGCAGTGGTGGCTCTCGCAGGCCGGGCCCACGCGCTCCTGGACGGCTATGAGGCTAGTGGGCCAAAGCTTAATAGGAAAAACAGCAGCGATTTGTCTCCACTGCTATTTATGTTTCAAGCGCGCGACAGGCTGTCAGTGCAAGTGAGGGTCGCTGAATTTACTGCCTTTCAGATTACTGCCACAGTCTCCGACTTGACAAGTCACTTCATTTAAAAAGCACTGCATGAGGATGTTTCCTCCACTTCTTTTTAAATAAAAACAAAGGCAGAGAGAAAGGCCACCACAGAGGTTTGGAGGGATGAAATGCAGAAAGCCCAGCACACTGGCCAAGCCGGATGGGAAGGTGCTACATTCACAAACTCCCCTTAATGAAAGGGGCGATGGAAGAAAAGGGATGACCCGGAATTTCTTGGTTGGACTGATTTGTGGACTGGATGACATTTTAAGTTGGGGGGAAATAGGTAATAAAATTTAGTTTTTATACCTGTTCAGATTGAATCCCTTCAAAAACAACTGGACATAAATGAAGAATAAAACCACTTATATTTTTGCACTTCATTTCTTTATTCATTTGTTTTCTGAGGTCTTTATAAACCAAAGAAGATAACTGTCGACAAAAATAAGGAACTAACCATCTAGGGGGTATAGGGGAGAGAGATGGGTGCCTTCCAAATGCTGAATAAGATTAATAATTCAAAATATAAATTTTTAGTCTAAAAGACCTAAATACTTAAAAACATATATGCAAGTGGGGTGTGGTCTGAATAGCAGTGCATGGCTTCTGAAGTACAATTAAAAACCGTAATTATAAAAACTAGGAAGTAGAAATTATCACACGATCTCTCTGATATGAGGAATAAATTTGAGAGGCAGGGTGAGGGGGGGTGTTGTGGGGAGTAGGGAGGGAAAAAAATGAAACAAGACGGGACCTAGAGGGAGACAAACCATAAGAGACTCTTAATCTCACAAAACAGACTGAGGGTTGGGGGGATAGGGGAGTAGGGAGACAGTGGTTGGGTTATGGATACTGGGGAGGGAATGTGCTATAGTGTGTGCTGTGAAGTGTGTAAGCCTGACACCCTGGGGCTAATAATACAGTATATGTTAATAAAAATAATTTAAAAAAAAGAAATAGGAAGTAGAAGAAATATATCATTCTATAACTCATATGGAACTTACATTCTCATCAGGGATAAATACAATGAAACAATTCTGGAAGGCCCTGACTTTATTTCACATGAGTGTGAAATGGATTAAAGGCTTTGGAAATTATATGTGAACCAGTCTCTGAAAAAAAATTTCATATTTTCATCAACGATTTTAAGTGCTCCTCTTATACACAATTTGGCTTATTTCTTGCTTTTCTTGTTTCTTGACTCTTTTTGTCTATTCTTGGGATAGCTGCTCACTATTTTTATTTTTTAAATTTTTAATCTATGTTGGGGGAGAATGGACAATAAAATGAGTTTTTATACTTGTTGGATTATACCTGTTGAATTAGCATAGATTTTCTTTTTTCTTTTTTCTTTTTTTTTTTCTTTTTCTTAAAGTAAACTCTACATCCAACCTGGGGCTCAAACTCACAACTCTCAGATCAAGAATTGCACACTCTCCCAACTGAACCCTGGGGACCCCCCTACCATAGCTTTTCATACTTTTTAATTAAAGATACAAATAGTCATTTCTCAGAGTTTTCATGATTGGTTCCATATATCTTTTTCAGATGATTTAGAATTATCTTCTAAATCAAACAAAAAATAAATATTCAGCTTTTCAATTGAGTTTATATCAGATTTATAGGTTTATTTACAGAAATATAGGTTTGTAATCGTGATTCTGTCTATCCAAGGATAAAATATCACAGTTAAGTCTTTTTTATTCATCCATCAATTTTTTTTCTTCCTAAGTCATGAAAATTTTGTATTAAGCTTATTCTATTTTATATTTTCTTATTTCTAGTAAATAGGGTCCTTTTTTACTATTATCTAACCAGTATTAGCCATATTTAAAAAATAGTTTTCTATATCAATACGTTGAAACTACCTACCTAATGAATGATCTTTCTCTTTTATTGTTGCTAAATGGTGTTGAAACTACCAGGCTATCCCTTGTTGAGAAAAAAAAAAATCCTCATATTATTCACCAAAACAAACTCAAACATGCCAAATAATTTAAAATTAAGCTATACGAATATGAAAAGAATAGACAATAATTTGATAATATTAATGGGGGAATACCTTCTAAGCACGTCATGAAACACAGAGCCCTAAAAACAGGGTTTAGTCTAAACACATAAAAAGCAAACATTTTTCTGTAGTACAAAACCTTCATCAAGAAAATAAATACATAAAGGAAAAGATGAAAAATGTATTTATTTATAAAAGGGATATAAATGGGCCACATTTCTTCCAACATTGAAGGTTTGAAGTCAGGAGGCTGGTCTGACGATTTGGGGAGACAGTGTGACCATATCTCTCAAAGCTGAGCACATATATAGCATCTAGTAATTCCACTACCGTGTTCAGCGATGTTCCCAGCTGCACTGGAAACACCCATACCATGTAAAAAGTAAATAAATTGTTGCATATTCATAAAATAAAATATCATACAACAAAGACAATGAATAGATGACAGCTGTAAATGGCAATATGGATAATCTCCCAAACATAATGTTAGGTGAGATAAATAAAACAGAATAAATACAGCGGAAAGCTCCTTGTATGAAAATGGCAGACAAGCAAAACTAATCCATGTTTTTCCGAAATGCTATATAGTTGTAAGGTTATAAAACTAAGCGAGGAAAGGATTATTACAAAATATTTGCATTATTATAGCTAGTATTTATTAAATGCTTACCATGTGTCATGCTTTTTGCATACATGTATTCACTTAATTAAGAAAATTTAGTTTATGTAATGCTATCTAAGATATATTTATAGGATATTAGTTATAGTTTATCTTGTTTGTGTTAGAAAAGTTGTAGTCACACATAAATATATACATTCGTATGTATGCTTTTTAACACATTGGCTTGTATACATATACAATGTCTACATGATATTGGTGGCCGTCTTCTGGATTATGGAGTGGGGAGGGTCAGAAGTGTGTAGTCAGGGAATCTCCCTTCATTTTATGCCCTCCTATATTGCTTGAATTTTTGACATAAATCATATGTTACTTTTATATTAAAAGTTTTTTAAAAATGGAATTGGATTTAATAATTCCAGTATAGGGGAAAGACATAGTCACCCTTTTGGCTGTCTCCTCAGGGTAGGTTTCTCATAATGAAAAAGAAAATCTCTGAGATTTTTCTATTTCTGGCATAAGGAGAGAAGAATTAATATGGAAATAAGATGCCAAAACCAAATGACAGAAGGAATACCAGCAAGGAAGTCGATTTATAGAAAAACAGAACAATTCTCTAATTAGCTGGACAATAAAGAGTTTTAATGACCACACACGCCCACTGTCGGTTCTCCCCTACCCTCTGTCTGACTGTTGCTAGTAAGAAATCGTGACTTGCAGGACCAGCCTCCTCGGTCCTGAAGTACTGAGATTCAAGCCCGGCTTTCCTTAGAAGCTCTTTCCTCACTATTGAGAGAGGTTTGGACCTCAGCGTTGACACTGAAGGTGGTGGGTACCTACACGCACTCTCAGATACTTTTTCCCTACCATTCTCCACTCTGTACACCCGTTTGTTTGAGTCTTCCGTCCTTGTCACTGGTGCTCAGATCGCACTCTAGACCCAGCTGGAGCTAATGTGGGGCCAAACCATGAACTTGGCCCATCACAATCTAGTAGTTGATGTCTACTTTCCTCCAAGACTGGACGCTTCTTACTGTATTTCTGTCACTGACTAATACCTGCTAGCCTAGACACAGCACCATTACCCACAAATCTCTGTGCCCCGCTATGGTTATAGACCTTGGACTTGAACATTCTGAGAATTATCCCAAGCTGGGTTTCCTTAATGATATGAATGTAAGTCTTCCAGGAAAGGAAAAGAGGTCTGAGATGTGGGTGGAAAGAACCCATCCTTTGTTCTAGTTTGTTTCTTCTTTAATATTCCTTCAGCAAGCAAAACTCAGCGATCTCTCTTTCTCATTGGGAACTTTTAGGTCTGCTAGTGGTTTAGGTCCCGCAACAGCTAACAGGCAAAAATTACACAATTATTTCCTTAAAAATATAACATTTATAGAATCCACATGGAGACCTTTCTGGATGTAGAGAGCACGTGATAACAAATACCTGTCATACAAAAATATCAGGCTCGGTCCTTTTTTCCACATAGCACAGACTTTCTATCTCAACCAAGTGCTGAAGTGGACTCAGGCATCTGTCCATAACTGGTAACTCCCCAGCCTTGTGTTGAAGTCACTTTATTGTCCCTCTGTTTAAAGGTTTGTCTCCCTTACTTCTCACATCTACCTTATAAGGATCTCACTGCAACCACACAGAGCAACTATTCAGAGATTCAATTGCTTTAAAGGATTCCAACCTAGGATCTGTCAAATGCTTGTTTAAGACTCGCAGTAACCGTAAAGTGTATTGAAATCCTACTCCCAAAGTGACAGTATTAAGATGTGTGGCTTTGGGAAGTGACTAAGTCATGAGGCTGGTGTCCTCATGAATTGGAGTCGTGTCCTTTGAGAAAGGACTCCAGAAAGCTCTCTTGCCTCTTCTTCTCTGTGAGGACATAATGAACCAAGAAGTGAGCTCTCACCAGATACTGAACCTGCTGGCGCTTTGATCTCGGACTTCTCAGCCTCCAGAGCTGTGAGAAATGAATGTTTGTTGTGGAAGCCACTAGTCTATGGCACTTTGTTATAGCAGCCCGAACTGACTGAGACAGCATACCTACTCAGCACGCTACCATCCATTTATTTAAGAGCCTCTGAAGACTATCCAAGGATCACGTATTTAGAAAGCAAACCAGCTGGACCATGATTATTTATGCACTTCCTAGAAATGGCTTCACTGAAGTGAGACCACAGGCTTTCTATAAAGACTAAAAAATTACCCTTTTGAACACATTTTCTATGTATTTCATAAACTTCATCAAAAATGTTGTCTAATACATTACTCAATACTCTTCTTAAATGCCCTCCATGCATCAGATATTTGCAGAAAATATTTCCTCAGATGGATTTTTAAACTCTTGCCACAGTTTTTAAAATAAAAAGTAGTCACATGAATCAATGTATTTTTTTTCTTTTGCTTTCACATTAGAAAAATTATGCAAATATCATGTCCAGCCATAGTAATAGCTTATCTCAGGTTCTTGTCAGCAACTACTCAATAGTTTCTCAAAGTGTGACCCATAGACCATCTATATAAGAATCCCACTGGAAGCTTATTATATATGTGGATCACTGGGTCCTTTCAAAGACTTACTGAATCAGAACCAGCAGAAGAGGCCTAGGAATCCATGTGGTTTTTTTCTTTTTTTGGGTTTTTTTTTTTGTTTGTTTGTTTGTTTTTTTTGAATCCATGTGTTTATAAAGCTCCCTAGGTGATCCCTGGACATACCTACATTTGGGAGCCAGCCACCTGATTTTAGTAGTCTGTCATTCAGGGTCACTGTCCTTTTCTTCTCTTAAGAGACTTCAATTAACTTTAGCTGACAAGTTTAAACTTGGCCCATGATCAGGGATTAATCCAATTCTTAGATTGGGGGAGACTGAAGGAGAGGAGTTAAATACTCATCAGAAGAATCAACATTCTGCATTGAATGTGACACTCAATTCCCTGTCCTGAGCTAACAACTCAAACCTCCACTTGTTGGTGCTGCTTCAGGTCACACAGAGCTGCTTACATATACTAGTTCATTTATCTATATAGGCATATCTCTTTCCTTACAACTGATGTTGTTTAAAGTTAGCAAAGCTGAAGAACTTTCCCAACATCACATAGATAGTAAAGGGCAAAGCCATGATGTCTGTGTGACTCTAGTGTTTTAACCATTATACCATATTTTAAAAGTTTTAGCTCTCTTTCCTGGTATTAGTCTCCATCTTGCCTACCAGTTCTAGACACTAGCTTCCTGACAAAAGCCAATGCTGACTACCTGCTGGCCTACCTAGAACTCTAAACAAAGCTTGGGTCCCAATTCCCAATTGTCTGCTGTTCTTCCCTTTCTGTCCTGCAATTCACCATGTTTTGCTGGGCACAGCCCCTAGATTTTCAAAGCGTGAAAGTAACCAAGAATAGGTAAATTATATGCAAAGTTGGGCAAGAAATTGCAAATTGCCTTTACTGCCTCCATTATGCATGAATTTTGTTACAAGATCTTCTTTGCTCTGTGGATAAACTAACTATAAACTTGCAGAATGACCGATGGATGGCTACTGACCTTCTCAAGCACTGGAAGATCCTTGAAGAGTAAATTAACTTATAAACAGATGAGAAATTTAATGTCTTTGGATCATGTTACATAGGATTCCGAGCTATCCCCCTCCACACTCTTAATAGTCTGGTTGCAGAGTTACACTGAAATTACATGTGGCCAGCATGAGGCGCGGGCAGATTAGGTGATGCAAAGCAGGGGCTGCCTACCTGTAGAGATTTGACAGGTTGCCAGGCAGGATAAATTGCCTCAAAGAAATCAAACTTTAAAGCTTAATTATTTTCCTATTAAGACTCTTTTTGCAATGCAAATATTAATGCAAGTGGTTATACCTTTTATCAGTTAACGTCTTAATTCTCAATTAACACCTAAGGGACTTGACAGCCTGCAGGCAATCAGGATAGGTACTTGTGGGAATAGGTTCTGGGGAACTACAAGGACTAGAATGGAAGAAGAGGACACTGCTAGGGATGGGGGGGTCACAGTTCAGATATCACATTTTACACCACTCTGGCTGAGCATATCTGAGTGTTTGAGGTAACTGAACAGGAAGTAGTAAAAACTGAGACAGAAAATCGTTCTTATTAATATCTAAGGCTTGATATGAAATTAGGTGCAGATATGGATAAAGAGGATATGTCTATACATGTTGTATATACCCCCAAATAAGTCAGTCCTGGAATAGGTATAAAACACACTAAAAGTCTGTAGGACTGTTTGAGGTCATATTAAGAGGTTTTTTTAAACTTGCCAATTCATATCTTAATGAGAACAATTAACAGCCAGTTCTTCAGAAGATAGTTGGGTAAATTCTCAGTAGAAGGTCTTGGGACACTTTCAATAAATCCTAGGCTTACAAATTTCCTCAGTATTCCCTTCCTTGTATAAAATTCTAAAATACTCTTGGTTTTCTGAAGGCTAAACCTGATTATATCAGTATCTCAATGCAACATTTTCTGATGAAATTTTAGGTTCCTGGTCTAAAAAATGAATGTTAATCAAAAGAAGATGCAATTCCAAAATAGTCAGATGCTTGATCTCCTCCTTCCCCAATCCAAGCACTGGCCACTGAGCAATCTGTTCTTCTCTCCATCAAGAAGTCAAAGTTGCAATATCAAAAAACAACTTAAGGATGAGAAATATTTAGAAGAAAATAGAACAGAAAGAGAGAGTAAAATATATTCAAGGGAAGCTGGAGAAAGGTCAGTGACTGAATTTGGGTTAGCAGGAATGTGGAATTATTCCCCAAATTAGCAAGAATATAGTCTTTACTAAAGGGTCAAAAATATGAAACTTGAGGCACATTTAAAATGAAGTTTGGTAGAAGGAAAGTTTAAAAGTAATTTCACAAAATTTAATCGTATAGATTTAATCTCCATTTGCTGGAAAAGATACTTTTTTATAACTTTTCCACATTATAATTCAGGTTACAGCTTATCAAAATTTTTCAGGTAGCAGAGCATTCCAAAATCATAGGACTCTTTATCTAACAACAAATCCAAATACAAAAAGCTAAATACTTGATTGTGTGATTTTGTGTTTATCCAAATTGGACTGTTAGATTTTAATTCAGAAAAAAGTGCTGTAGACATCAAAAAGTTTAAGGATGTTTCTTGGGACAATCTTTAGTCAATAAAGTTCTGTTCAGCAGAATTCTATGAATCAGTAAAAGAATGTCAATATTCCATTTTAGCAGCAGAACCACTAAATTTGGTTTCTGGAACACCAGTTTTCCTTAGCCAATAGTTTGAAAACCATTGGAATAGTTTCCAAGGGACACATAAATGCAATTATGCTCAAGGAATAAACTAAAATCAAGCAATGAAAAGGGATGGTAGGTCAACTCCTGATTGTCCAAACTTTGATAGCCAGAACAGAACAGAAAGGATATTAGAGAGTTTAATTTGACAACTATTACACACCCTGAACTACTGTGCTGGGAAGATACAACAAAGCCTAGTAAGACAAAATGGAAAAGAGACCTAACTAGGGAACAATTTTATTGACAACATGTCATCAATAAGTGAACTTGCTTTTCCTATCAATGTTCATTAATTTGAATGTTTTAATTCCCTACCTTTGAATATGATGAACAGTGGCCCAGACAACAGACACTCATTCAACATTAGTTATTTTCAACTTTCTCTTTCTGCTGCAACTGTCTCTAAGAATTTTTACCTCTTAGATTCTGAATAACTGCTCTATATTTGGTGAACCACTTATAAAATATAAGACTGGAAATTTACCCTAGATGTCTTTTCTTTTTTTTTCTCAATATTTTATTTATTTATTTGACAGAGAGAATGCATGAGAGATAGTAAGAGAGGGAACAGAGAGAGAAGCAGGTTCCCCACTGAACAAGGAACCGATCCTGGGCTCCATCCCAGACTTGAGCCAAAGGCAGATGCTTAACTGACTGAGCCACCCAGGCGCCCCCATAGTTGTCTTTTTTTTTAAATTTATTTATTTGACAGACAGAGATCACAAGTAGGCAGAGAGGCAGGCAGAGAGAGAGGGGGGAAGCAGGCTCCCTGCTGAGCAGAGAGCTGATATGGGGCTTGATCCCAGGACCCTGAGATCATGACCTGAGCCCAAGGTAGAGGCTTAACCCACTGAGCCACCCAGATGCCCCCATAGTTGTCTTTTCTAAACCAGAAACATTTTATTGCTGAACATACAGATACAGTTATAGATATCTTATTATTTTACTGATTACCAAAAATGTTTTGGAAAAAAAATGTTTCCTAAGATTGTGATTTATTCTCTTTCATATTTGTCTTAAGTTGGAGCCAACAGAAGTGCAGATAAGGGCTAGCAAACTATGGCCCATGGGCCAAATTTGACCTGTTGCCTGTTTTTTTTTTTTAATTTTTTAATAAACATAAAATGTATTATTAGCCCCAGGGGTACAGGTCTGTGAACTGCCAGGTTTATACACTTCACAGCACTCACCATAGCCCATACCCTCCCCAGTGTCCATAATCCCACCACCCTCTCCCTACCCCCCTCAACCCCAGCAACCATCAGTTTGTTTTGTGAGATTAAGAGTGTCTTATGGTTTGTCTCCCTCCCCTCCTACTCCCAAAACCCCCCACGTTGCATCTCCACTTTCTCATATCAGAGAGATCATATGATAGTTGTCTTTCTCCGACTGACTTATTTTGCTAAGCATAATACCCTCTAGTTCCATCCACGTCATTGTAAATTGTTGCCTGTTTTTGTATAGCCCATAGCTAAGAATGTTTTTCGCACTTACAAATGATTTAAAAATCCAAAACAAGAATATCTTGCGGCACATGAAAATTATATGAAATTCAAAGTCCAGTATTTATAAATAAAGTTTCACTGGGATATAGCCACGCACGCGTATTTACTTATTGCCTAACACTGCCTTCAGTGTTTACATGCAACATAGATTGTATAGCCTGTAAAGCTTAAAATGTTTACCACTTGACCCTTTATGAAAAAAAAAATCTGGCAACCTGTGATATAAAGAAATAGACTCAAACATGCGAGTTTGAAGAATTGCATTTTTCATTGGGCTGTTGTGTTTAAATCAGGTAATATAGTAAATAACCACCAAATCATATTTCAGATATATTGTTCTATGATCTGGGATCCAAGTAATTATTTTCAAATAATTATAGGGTAATACCTAAGAGTCAATTTTCATTTTAGGTCATCCTAAATATCATTCTAAAGCAGTGGCTCCCAAACCGGGAAAATCATCTAGGGAATGTCTTAAAAAGAAAGACACTTAGGCCCAGCTCCAGAAGTTCTAGTCTAGTAGGTTTATGGTGAGCCCTAGGGATGTGCATTTTAACACAGTGGGGGTGATGCGGGTGTACATTTTGAGTCCAAAAGCTTTGCAGAAGCACCCCGATTCACCAGTTCCTCTGCCCTGGCCTCAATAAGCTAGCCACCAATTAAAGAAAGCTTTCAGAGCTCTGGCTCTGGGTAGGAACTGAACTATTTTCTGGGGGAAGAGAGGGCTGCACTTGCTGTGGAGTTGTTCCCAAGAGAAATGCAGTAAAAGTTAGAATCAGACTAATAGCCTCATAGTCATTTCTTTCTAAAAAAGCTGAAAAGGCCCCAGGCATTTCTTTGGCCTGCTGGAGAGATGGTGGTCACAAACCTGTAAGGTGCACAGCACTTGGATCCCACAACAGAGAAAATCCATTATATGAAATCACATGCAAACACTCAACAACAAGATGGGAGAGAAACGCACAAGAATCAGTCATGGAGCTTTCAAACTGTGAAACTAAAAATCGTATTTCCAACAGTTGAAAATTTTCCCCTCTGAGAGTAGTAGTATCCCAAATTCACATTAAAACTCTTTATCATGTGCTTCCTGGGAGTTCTTTAAATGGAAGGACCATAGGAAAAATGGCATGACTTTCTCATAGGGACTAACAGCTTGGAAAGGCCATACAGTTTACACCCTGAAATCTAGAGATTCCCTGCCACCCCCAACTTATTTTAAACTTCCCTCTTTGCCCTGGGTCAATGCTCAAGACTAAGAGTAAGTCTGTTCACCAGAGGCAGAAAAAAAATGGCTACAGGGAATCGGAAGACAATCATCCTTAGAAAGGTGTAGCCCTGGAAATCGACCTCACTGTTGAAGATTCCAAAGCCCTAGAAGGTCTTGGGAAAGGCAGGGACTTAAAGGAAAACAATATCAGCCATGCAGTGCTGGAATAAGAAATACCAAATACAGGAGATCCCTGCTTAAATGATTCCGGTATACAAAGAGCAGCTCCACCCAAAGAAAACCAACATGAAGGTAATGTGTGTGTATGTGTGTGTGAGAGAGAAAGAGAATGAGAGAGGAGGGAGAGGCTGAAGGACAGAAAGACAGAGAGGGAGAGAGAAAGCATCTCCAGGTTCCTACTCCCTTAGCTTTTTCTTTCTGTACCTCACCTGAAGGTGTCTTATTGCCTGAATTTCCAGGGTTACTGATAAAGTTTTGTAAGAGTCTAGGAAAATTTAAACATCTATGTGATTGAGCAGAGCAGGAATAGCATCTGCTTTATACAAGTTAGGAAAAGTATGGCTCATACATCAATCCTTTTGCCTCAGGACATAAAGTGATCGCCAGCTAGACTCAGAAACATCCCTATACCACATAGCAGAGTGCCTTGTGAGAAAGAAGAAAGTTACAAGCTGCTTAGAACCCATGTACAGCTTGTCTAGTAGTGTTGAGAGGATGCTGCTGGTTCTTAAAACTCAAAACTCTCATGCCAAGTTGTCATTCATCTCTCAGCATCTCCCTTTTTATGTCTTTTTTTCTTTCTTCTTAGAGTTTTATTGATTTATATACTCTGTTATTTCTGAAATTCTGAAAATGACTGAATAAAAGTAAATATAAATACAAAGATAAAAGACCTCACAAGAATGAGTGAGGAAGTGATCACATGCATAATTTTGGGGCAAACTTATATATGTGTGTGTATGTATATATGTGTGTATGCATGCGGGGTGTGTGTGTGTGTGTGCGAAGGCAGGAGTCAAGAGGATATCTATTGTTCAGGATATTTTGCTGTTTCTATGCTCCCAAATCAAAGATATCTAAATCATTTATCTTTCAGTGTTTAGATCAGCTTGAAATGTCCTCTGGGCAGGTAGGATTTCTCCATCTGTCACCTTTAGACATCACCTGGTGTCTACTTTAGCTCTCGAAAGTTGGCAAAGACAAGAGGAAAGGCATTAAGGATGTGAAGAAGTAGGTACTAGTGAGGGGTGGACAGGAGAAAATCAAAAACAGGATCTGGAAAAGAGAAGGTGTCTGATTGCCAGGAGGACAGCAGTAGGAGGTGGGGAAGGAAACAGACCTGAGATTCTTGAAGCTGGAAAATGAAGAGAAGTTTAAATGGCATGCAGAATGAAAATAAGAAAAGGAAGAGAAAAAAACATAAGCTTTCATTGAGTGAACACTACGTGCTAAGAATATCACATGAATTTTACTTCTTAACCTTCTTGAAAGTTCTGTAATACAAGCATTATTATCTCAAAAGATGAGGAAACTGAAGCTCAGAATTATTAAGTATGTGACCTAAAATCGCACAGGTAGTAGAGAAGGAGAAGAGAACTGACCACTGCTTCAACAAATAAATATTTACTGAGATCAAGCATGTGCTAAGCAGTTCCATACAAACTTGTTAATTCAGGAAATATAACATCACAATGTAGTTATAGTCCTGGTGAGGACCAAAGATCTGAATTCATTTTTCAAGATTATAAAGCTAGTAAGTGGTGGGGCGCCTGGGTGGCTCAGTGGGTTAAGCGTTTGCCTTTGGTTCAGCTCATGATCTCAGGGTCCCGAGATGGAGCCCTAGGTTGGGCTCCCTGCTCAGCGGGGAACCTGCTTCTCCCCCTGCTCCTGCCCCTCCCTTTGCTCCTCCCCCTTCTCACAGGCTCCAATGCTCCATCTCTCTCTTTTTAGCTCTTTACCTCACTTGCCCGTGTACTCTCTCTCTCAAATAAATAAATACAATCTTTCTCTCTCTCTCTCTCAAATAAATAAATAATAAAATCTTTAAAAAAATAAAGCTAGTAAGTGACAGAATCAGGATTGGTCTAGCTCTAAAGTCCATGCTTTTTAAACAAGAGAAGTTCTGTTTCAGAAAAACAGAAAAGGGACTAGAATGAAAGGAGATATGTAGCTCGAGATGGAAGAAATCTAGAAAAAAAAAGAGAGGCATGTATCCTAAAATATGAGATATTTGGTGATGAAAGTCTAATTAGATTAGATTTGAAAACTTTTGATATAGAAAAAGATTCAGAAAATTTGTTCTAGCATTTCCATTTGATTTTTCTGATCATTCTACCTTATTTTATACTGTTTCATTTTATTTTACAAAATAAAGAAGCTTGAATAGCATAGCAGACTTGATACTGGATTTAGGGAACCAGAGTTTAAAGTTTTATCATTAACTTCAGGCAAGTCATTAAAAATCTCCAAAATTCACTTTCCTCTTCTGAGGAGAGGTCAATACCTTTCTTGATGGCCTTATAAGATGGTTAAGAAGTTCAAAATAGATAATGTGTACCAATTAGCAAGCACTATATGTATGTAAGTAAATGCACACAGTTAAACTTCATAGCTCTCTGGTCTTAAGCTGCTAGAGAACCTCTGGCCTGCTCCTCCTTTGGCCCCCTCTGCAAACCACCCCAGGGTTTGATCTTTCCCTAGAAGACAGTCCATGAAAGTGCATGCCCAAAGGAAGTGACCACTACCAATTTGTGGGATGCCAGAGTTCCCAAGCACTTAAGAGTATTTTACACTCTGAGTTTCTACTATGTCATAGGTTTATTCTTCCCTCTTGGAGCCTTTGCAGAACTCTTTTTTATGTATATGTAATTTTTTTTTAATTTTTAATTTTTATTTTTTTTATGAACATATAATGTATTTTTATCCCCAGGGGTACATGTCTGTGAATCGCCAGGTTTACACACTCACAGCACTCACCATAGCACAAACCCTCCCCAATGTCCATTACCCCACCTCCATCTCCCAATCCCCCTCCCCCCAGCAACCCTCAGTTTGTTTTGTGAGATTAAGAGTCACTTACAGTTTGTCTCCCTCCCGATCCCACCTTGTTTCTTTTATTCTTTTCCTACCCCCCAACCCCCCTTGTTGCATCTCCACTTCCTCACATCAGGGAGATCATATGATAGATGTCTTTCTCCGATTGACTTATTTCACTAAGCTTGATACCCTCTAGTTCCATCCACGTCATTACAAATGGCAATATTTCATTTCTTTTGATGGCTGCATAGTATTCCATCGTGTATATATACCACTCTTCTTTATCCATTCATCTGTTGATGGACATCTACGTTCTTTCCATAGTTTGACTATTGTAGACATTGCTGCTATAAACATTTGGGTGCACGTGCCCCTTCGGATCACTACCTTTGTATCTTTAGGGTAAATACCCAGTAGCACAATTGCTGGGTCACAGGGTGGTTCTATTTTCAACTTTTTGAGGAACCTCCATGCTGTTTTCCAGAGTGGTAGCACTAGCTTGCATTCCCACCAACAGTGAGGGAGGGTTCCCCTCTCTCCGCATCCTCGCCAGCATCTGTCATTTCCTGACTTGTTAATTTTAGCCATTCTGACTGGTGTGAGGTGATATCTCATTACGGTTTTGATTTGTATTTCCCTGATGCCGAGTGATGTGGAGCACTTTTTCATGGGTCTGTTGGCCATCTGGATGTCTTCTTTGCAGAAATGTCTGTTCATGTCCTCTGCCCATTTCTTGATTGGATTATTTGTTCTTTGGGTTTATAAGTTTATAAGTTTATAAGTTCTTTATAGATTTTGGACACTAGCCCTTTATCTGATATGTCATTTGCAAATATCTTCTCTCATTCTGTCAGTTGTCTTTTGGTTTTGTTAACTGTTTCCTTTGCTGTGCACAAGCTTTTGATCTTGATGAAATCCCAATAGTTCATTTTTGCCCTTGTTTCCCTTGCCTTTGGCGATGTTCCTAGGAAGACGTTGCTGTGGCTGAGGTCGAAGAGGCTGCTGCCTGTGTTCTCTTCAAGGATTTTGATGGATTCCTTTCTCACATTGAGGTCCTTCATCCATTTTGAGTCTATGTTCGTGTGTGGTGTAAGGAAATGGTCCAATTTCATTTTTCTGCAAGTGGCTGTCCAATTTTCTCAACACCATACATGTTGAAGAGACTGTCTTTTTTTCCATTGGACATTCTTTCCTGATTTGTTAAAGATTAGTTGACCATAGAGCTGAGGGTCTATTTCTGAGTTCTCTATTCTGTTCCATTGATGTATGTGTCTGTTTTTGTGCCAGTACCATACTGTCTTGATGATGACAGCTTTGTAATAGAGCTTGAAGTCCGGAATCGTGATGTCACCAACTTTGGCTTTCTTTTTCAATATTCCTTTGGCTATTCGAGGTCTTTTCTGGTTCCATATAAATTTTAGGATTCTTTGTTCCATTTCTTTGAAAAAAATGGGTGGGATTTTGATAGGGATTGCATTAAATGTGTAGATTGCCTTAGGTAGCATAGACATTTTCACAATATTTGTTCTTCCAATCCAGGAGCATGGAACATTTTTCCATTTCTTTGTGTCTTCCTCAATTTCTTTCATGAGTACTTTATAGTTTTCTGAGTATAGATTCTTAGCCTCTTTGGTTACATTTATTCCTGAGTATCTTATAGTTTGGGGTGCAATTGTAAATGGGATTGACTCCTTAATTTCTCTTTCTTCTGTCTTGTTGTTGGTGTAGAGAAATGCAACTGATTTCTGTGCATTGATGTTATATCCTGACACTTTACTAAATTCCTATACACGTTCTGGCAGTTTTGGAGTGGAGTCTTTGTGTTTTCCACACATAGTATATTGTCATCTGCAGAGTGATAGTTTGACTTCTTCTTTGCCGATTTGGATGCCTTTAATCTCTTTTTGTTGTCTGATTGTTGAGGCTAGGACTCCTAGTACTATGTTGAAGAGCAGTGGTGATAATGGACATCCCTGCCATGTTCCTGACCTTAGCGGAGAAGCTTTCAGCTTTTCTCCATTGAGAATGATATTAGCGATGGGTTTTTCATAGATGGCTTTGATAATATCGAGGTATGTGCCCTCTATCCCTACACTTTGAAGAGTTTTGGTCAGGAAGGGATGCTGTACTTTGTCAAATGCTTTCTCAGCATCTATTGAGAGTATCATATGGTTCTTGTTCTTTCTTTTATTAATGTGTTGTATCACATTGATTGATTTGCGGATGTTGAACCAACCTTGCAGCCCTGGAATAAATCCCACTTGGTCGTGGTGAATAATCCTTTTAATGTACTGTTGGATCCTATTGGCTAGTATTTTGGTGAGAATTTTTGCATCTGTGTTCATCAGGGATATTGGTCTGTAATTCTCTTTTTTGATGGGATCCTTGTCTGGTTCTGGGATCAAGGTGATGCTGGCCCCATAAAATGAGTTTGGAAGTTTTCCTTCCATTTCTATTTTTTGGAACAGTTTCAAGAGAATAGGAATTAATTCTTCTTTAAATGTTTGGTAGAATTCCCCTGGGAAGCCGTCTGGCCCTGGGCTCTTGTTTGTTGGGAGATTTTTGATGACTGCTTCCATCTCCTTACTGGTTATGGGTCTGTTCAGGTTTTCTATTTCTTCCTGGTTCAGTTGTGGTAGTTTATATGTCTCTAGGAATGCATCCATTTCTTCCAGATTGTCAAATTTGTTGGCATAGAGTTGCTCATAGTATGTTCTTTAATTGTTTGTATTTCTTTGGTGTTTGTTGTGAACTCTCCTCTTTCATTCATGATTTTATTTATTTGGGTCCTTTCTCTTTTCTTTTTGATAAGTCTGGCCAGGGGTTTATCAATCTTATTAATTCTTTCAAAGAACCAGCTCCTAGTTTC